>UZAN01044507.1:6490-35956 GCA_900618425.1 Echinostoma caproni | reverse complement strand
CAGACAAGCTTTCATGAGTGCAACCGGCACTCGGTCATCTCACTCAACCTGTCAATGTCAGGTGCAAGCCATTGGATTGGATGAAAGCAATTGAGCGACCAGATATTAACAAGCGACTGATATTAACTTTTGAACTGATAACATTAATACTATCCACTACCACCTGAATTTGCACCGTTTGCTGGATCTTTAGAATCCATTCCAGGTTGTGTTGGGATTTTAGCCGAATGAACTATGAGGCCAAAGCGATAGCACTGACCGTTTCGCAATTAATTCTCCTATACGATGTCTTACAAGTGAAACCTGTTGGGGTAGTTAGCTTACACTCATCCCGAGCGATTTCATATACCTGTGGGTTTGATGGGCGAATTAAGTACGGAGATTTTGGAGCTGGTACAGTGTAGGCAGCCTACGTTTCTCGGTTCCGATCTCCCCCTCCGGAGACAATCAAACTGCTCCCAGTTCGAAATATAGAAATTTGATCTGCCAAACAACCTACTTTGAACAATTGCAGTCCCTCTTGAATGCGCGGGATGTTTGCACAAAGTCTGTACTAGAATTAGTGGAGTAAACTTTACTGAATCGGAAACGAATGGCACCCCCATATTGCAAAGCAACTGGATTAAACATCGCCTGATAGTGTTGCGCTATTACGCATTAGGCCTCATTACTCGATCCAAAGAGTTTATCTTTGAATACCCTTGCATTGCTCACAGTTTGATCTGTATGCCATTGCCATCTACTCATTTCCCTATGTTTTATCTCCGCCTTTCCGGATTTGATAAACTAAAACAAAACATCAATTCCAATCATTTTCTCTATTGTTCAGTAGACCTAATTGTTTACCAAAAAGTTCTGTTATCATCAGGTTCATCTGATGTCGCAGTCAGCGTCGTCAGTGCATACAATCCGTGTTTACGGAATTAGCCGCAACATATTTGACATTAAAAACTGCGTCAATGTCCGTTTTATCTAGATCTGTTTAGGAAAACGGTAGATCATTCGTAAATGCTCTGCAATGATGTTCTATGAACCGAAATTCCCCTGTTTTCCGTCATATAGAAACCGATTTCTTTGACTCTTCTGGTTGCTAAAAATAAATAACGCTCAGGGTTTTCATCAATCCCAGGAAACTTGAAATACTACCGTTCAGTTAAAACGCCTAATTTGTAGATCACGCACTGTCCATCAAACCTAATTCGTTTTTTGGTTTGAATTGGTTAGATATGTCACACTCCCCATGGAGCTGTTGCTAGTTTGTGTGTTCACACCCAACATGACTCATTGTATGGAGAACCCAAGGGGCTTGGTCACAGTCTACACTCCATAAGCCACACACAGCTCCCCACAAAATGTCATTTCTCTCAAGGCGAGCGAGATGATAGACTGGGACCATAAACTTCAATCTTCACCCCAGCTATGTTGCAGTTCATCAGTTCTCGGGAATTGAAGGGCGCCAAATGCTGTGTTTGTAGGCACATTTTCAAAAGACTGTGTCTGTGCGTGTGATAAAAGTGAGATTTGAGAAGCCCGGTGGAAGTTATGTTACTGTCGAATTACCGAAAAAGACATACGCAAGCACATACTGTTTTGTTTGGGAAATGTCACACAAACCGGTGGAATTCACCCTATCCCCTGTCCCTTGTCCTGCATGGCAATGAGTTGAGAAGTGCGAGAGAAAAATGTTACGCATATTTGCTGATTTGGGTGACATTTGATTTTGCTATCCCGTTGTAGGCGAACAAACCGAAGCTGTGAACGTGGTCTCCGAACGATCGGGTGACTGTTGTTTGTTTTTCTTATTGTTTTTGTACCATGGTGAAAAAAGCAATCATGGTTTCTAAACTATCAAAATACGGTATCATTTTGATGAAAGCAGTCTTGAATGAATCACATTTAAATGATACGTTAGTCAAACAATTTCAGTTGGCGATATGTGAGCCTTGTATTTCAAATGTTGTGCTAACTTCTAAAGTAGTTAATAAAACTCAGAAGAACAAACTATGGATGGTAAAGTACAACATATAAGGCAATAAATAGACACCAAGCAACCTTGAACATCTTAGATTATCAAGCTTGGATGAGCTCATTCAAATAGACTAATCCTAGCTTGCGACTCAAAATTCATTGAACCATTCGTACACGGTGATGACCGTCGACCGCGTAGCTCAGGGATAAGGGTTTGAAGTCCCAACCCGAATGTTCACGGTTCGAGTCCTGACAGGGACACAGAAAGTATGCACTGCTGACGACTCCCAGCGAGACAAAACAGCTGTCCAGTGCCCTTTATCGGTCATTACAAAGATTTGTATCCTTAAACTTCTTCGAGAATGATTACAAAAACAGCACCCGATACATAAAGGAAAATATATAAAATCAACAGTGAACACCTATTTTTTGCATCCACTGGGTCACATGGTTGGTCAAATTGATCATTTGTTCGAGGAGCAAAGCAATCCAGTTTTCGAAATCGTCAAAACTCCCAAACGTTGGAAAAGTCATGAACGTACCACGATGTACCACATGAATGTATAACATTTTGATGAATTTCATAAATTATTGAGTAACTTTATGTAACCTTCATGGAATATTCAAAGACAGAATGAAAGAACAAAATACGTGTTTTTACAGATCACCAAAAGCCTTGCTTTAAAGTCGTTGAACCCAATTGGGAAAATTATTATGCTGAAAAGTGCATAAGTGGTATTTATTGGCGGTTGTTGGCGATAAACAGCTTGTACAGCAACACGAAATTGACGATTTTTTCAACGTATTTCACCTAGTTATCCTCTACACTCCTGTAGCGATTGTTCAAGTTTTTATCAGTTCGCCTGAATTGCAGTGTGTCGGTATGCAAAAGGTTTCAAATTCAGTACTTGCGTGAAGAATTAACAATACAATTGTTGAGGATTATTCAAAGAAACTGAAAAATTATGAAATGTCGAAAATCTGTCCTTAAGAAACAGCTGTAACAGTCAAAGGGAATGGACATCACACAGTAAAGCTCTACTCGTGCATAAGATACTTAGGGTATTCTGTATGTACTTACTCAGATGAGAGAAATGACACGTGCTACGATGTATTTTCTTCCCTTTCATCCTTCTCAGTTACCTCAACCTGAAGCCAGCTGGTAGTTGTTCAACGTAGTTGTGACAAACACTGAAGGAAAATCGTTTTCAAAATCAGCCGTCACTACTGGTATGATGCACCTCACAGACCTCACACAAAAACAGACGATAAAACTTGATTACCAAATGTCAAAAGCATGCGGTTTACTTTCCTCATCAAGCGCTTGAACGAAAAAAAAACGGATTACCAAACAGCTATCTGTGATGAAATATTCTGTGGTTAATTTCCCTGTTGTTGTTCTGTCATATTGCTGAATCATAGAGTCCATCAACCCCTTTGTCATGTTTTTGCCCATGTACATGTCATCAAAATACTGATAGGTTAATAACATTTGGGTGTCCCTTTCTCTATGAGTATATCCTGACGAAAACTTGGGTATATTTTGTAACAATCAGCTTTTCACGACAGGGAATGTTTAACTGCCCGGATCTTCTGACGTACACTGTTGATTAGACGATCAAATTTGAAGAACAGCCATCCGTTTCCATCCATAAACCAAAGTAAAAACTATCAGAACAAAATTGATGATTCATTTAAGTGTCCTGCCTGTTGTTCCATCATTGTTCGTCCGCACATAACTCGAGTTCTCTTCAATGTGAAACGTCGAACAGCGACCACTTCTCCTTTCTCTCTCCGCGTAGTTATTGCCCGGTTAATCTTTTGGTTCATAGTACAAAATGGTTAGTAACGAATAACAACTCCCTGGCGGACAACATTTTTGAATAGTTGCAGCTATGCTAACGGGTCATATAACTGTGTTATCCTCGGTTAGCACAGAGATGTTCTTGCCCTGTGACATATGGGCACCTGGACCTTGAAATCTGGAACACACACAATAGATATCTGGAGACTTGTTGGTCTAGCGTATCTACGTCACACTTCAACCTGCTACGAACCTTCTTCTTGGTAAATGGTTTGAAGTTCGCTTACTCCCTTATCATTCAAGTTGCTATTTGTTTTTCGATAACCGATATGAACTATCACTCTAAAGAGTTGGAATTTTATGGAAAGGGAGTCAGAAAATATAAAATACCGGTTACAATTGCATAAATATCGTGCAGGTATTATTCCTAAAAAAACAATTCTTAGAAACGTTTAGTATAGTGTTCCGCTTTACCCATACAACTTTATCGTATTACTGTACAAAATGACAGCCCTGAGACACGGTCCACTAACAAACGTCCAATATTACAGGAAAGTATCTTACTATAGAATTTGAAGATTTAGATTGTTCTATCCCGTTTGCACATAACAGGAAGTTATTTTATTTGATATCCTGTCCGGCAAAGCAGACCAGAGGAACATCCTATGGAGCGAATTTTAAACGTTTCGCGTTGGTCAGTGATATCAGTAACAAATCTATGTAACTATAGTTAATTAAATTACCCCGTTTCATGTTAAATAGTGAAAGCGCAAAACCTGTTGGTTTGCAATCGTGCCCCTTCGCATTGAATTACTCTTCTGCTCCACCTTAGTCCCATATCTCAGCACTAATTTATTCCGAACACGTTGATTGGATTCGATGATACATCATCTTTTGGCTGACATTGTGATAGTGGGGAAACAGTGGACAATTGTTTTCGGGGAAGTGTATTTTATGAGCATTTACTCTGACCTATTTTCGATACATGCGGCTTCGCGAAATCGGACAGCAATTACTAAACGTGTCTGTTTGGACTGAGCCGCAAAATTGGGCTCACTTGTCTTGGCCGCTCATCGAACAGCAGTACACTTCCATTGGCCCATGGTCATCCGAAAGATGATCTAATCAAACTTTTAGTCATTTATTACGAGCAATATATTTCATTTTGTACGAAACCTTAAAAGACATTATCGAAAGTTGTTCAGGCATGAAAACTTCCGATAACATTATTCGAAATATCTTATTTGGCTACCCACATTTTCACTCACACATTGAGACTGTGAATTCATAAAAAGCTCACATTATTTCGAGCCAGTGATTTCTGAACGTGATCATTTTATTTCAACTGAAACGAAATGTTTTGATAAAATTAACTGTATGTTTGGCGTGTAGTGTTGCACAGTAGAAAGGATCAGGTTAATCGAGGAGATTAGTGTAGTCAAGCCTCGTTGTTTATTGATTCAAAATGTTGAGCATCTAATCGGATTTCTGAGCGGAGGTTTTATCGCAACTAAGAATAATGTTAAGAAACCGTGTAAGATAATCATATTTTCAGTAATCACCTTTCGTCTCGGGAACCATAATAAATAAATAAAACACTGGAGCAGTTATGGACTGGGATAGATTGTGCCGAATCGCGGTGAAGGGAAAGAAACCAACGGTGGCAGGGATGGCCCGGTGGTAATGTCACCAAAGCATCACTCGGGGAATGTGTGTTGGAATCCCACCACAACCGCCTAACTTTCTGCATTGTGTATGTTGAATGACAGCTCTTTCATTGACCACTTCCCTCCCGAAAATTGTATTTTTGCATATGCATTAAAAGGAAGTAAACTAAAAAGACCAAAACCGTGGATACAAAATAGGTGGAGTGGTTTTCAACTTGGGTGACTTCCACAAGTTCAATCAAATACTGAAACCGCTCCGTCGGATAAAGAAAAGGGATTTTCTGCACACACCGTAAAACAGCGTGATTAATGTGGCCTCTGAAAGTGAAAGAAAGTAGACCAAGAGCTATACAAATTACCCGCAGTTTCATACGTGGCAAAAGGTGGGCTGTATGTAACCTAATGCATTCCCGAGAAGCTCAGTAATACATTGGTGACACTGATAGCCATGCTGTCTTTGTTGAGTAACGAATTTTGGGATGGGAATAGATGTCGGTTTATGTTCAGCAGTATTCAACCTAATGTACTTTATTGCCATTAAGCCCGTAGAAATCGGTCATGCCTGTTAGCAGCCGAGGTAATCCTGGCAAACGATCCCACCGGCAAGCATAATTGTTTGTTTCTATGAAACACAAACAAACGAGGAATCAATCTTTCTTTAGGAAAATCTGTAGGCATTAACGACTGAATTCCTGTGAGACCATAGAATATAGATGTACCCCGAGCTAATGGTTCTGGGATCCAAACGTAACGATTCGTCTTTATTGTTCTGAGAATTTTGACTGAGCAGAATTTATGATCCACATAAATAATTCATGTCCGATAGGAAGCGACAAAGCCTAAGCAAACAACTAATCATTCGTTTGCGGTAAACGAACGGTGTGCTAAGTGTGCCATTGAATAATAAGTGTCGTCCTTTTCGTAAGAACAAATTACCAAGTCCACTTGGTGCCAAATTTTTACAGTTCAAGTGAATACATTATTCATTACGTCTACGTTTGATGCACATAAAAGGTTTCTCTTTTTGAACGCATTCCGACCGCTTACGTAGAGTCGAATGGTTCGTTCCGTCCGCAGTTGCCAACACGAGGATGCTATGATACGAGTTCGGTTCCCTCAGCGATCAGGTACTAGTTGTAAGGGCAATCGCTGTAACGACAAACATTATCAGAGCGCAACTGAATCCCCCAAATATATTGTTGACTAAAAGAAATGCCTAATAAGCGAAAACACGATGACTATGGGGACCATATAAATCACAAACCGCTCTGAGAAGTGTCAATTGCATCCTGCTTGGCATTTGACAGGATTATCTATTTATGGTTGGATATGTACGTATATTGATGATAAATCGTTTGCTCCAATGGATTGTACTGAACCACAACAATAACCGCCGCAATAAACAATAATGCACAAGCTCCTTATCAACCACAGCAAACAATACATTCATAATAAATCTTCATTATTGATGAGCTTATACAAGGTGGAAGATCACTGCTTCCCTGTTTCCGATCAGCAAATACCAGCTCTTTATGTCGATGATGAGCGTTTGCTTTCCCGCCCAAAACACTCGATACACATTTATTCGGCCTTATCAGAATGGATTCGATGAAAAGTCTGGCATCATAAGCCAGTTGTGTTACACATTGTGAGGATTCCGAAAAACGAGGCTAGAGTACACCTAAACTGAAAACCAATTTGACATTGACAATGACAAATTTAAGAAATGTGAATGCCCCTTCTGCTCACAGCTGTCGTGCATGCCAATTATGTGATAAAAGTAATGACCAATTTTCTAACCCGACCAGCTAACAGACCAGTGGAGAATTATGACTATAAAAACACCGAGTAGATTTATCTTGATATGAATACCTTAGGGGACGATAAAATTCGATGTATCAAATAAACGAATAATAACAATAAAACGTTTTACTTCCTTTTTCTTTATTGGATATATAAATGTACAATAACTTATAAGAATGGGAGCAACAACGGTTCTACACATTCTGCAAAGGAGATACTGAAAAGGGGAAAGTAAGCGGTGATGGTGTGGTTTGAACTCAGGACAACCAGGTGATTGATTCGATGATGTGAACCACCTGACCTCCTGTAAAAGCTCGGTGCAGTCCCAGATGTTTTGTGATTTAAGTCGGAGAGCAACTTGCTTCTCCGAAGAGAAAACACCGGTTGCAAGCGGGGTAAAGAAGAAAGTTTATTATGACTTCGTGTGTAGTATTTCGAAAGCCCAGAAAAAACTCTTTTTTCTGTTTCATATAAAACCAATCAAACTTTGAGTATTTTTTTTCAAAACCCTCCATAATAGATTCATCAGTCAAATGCTCACTTATGAATGAAATGTTGAAACCGATTGAGGAATTTAGAAAATTATAACTGCAGTTTAGAGGAGTCTCCTGATCTTTCTGTCGATTAATTTTGGATCGCTATACTCCACACGAAGACTGTGCTATGCTGCTAATACAACAATCGTATTACTGGGATATACGTTATTTGGTATTGCTAAAATGATACTTCTGACAAATTGTTACAAATACTTCATACGTATTGTTTAGGGTTCACCAACGTGGATAAGAAAACGTGTTTCAATTCATTAATCAAGTATCTGGATTGCGTGAGATTTGAAGTAGACAGTTTTTTTCGCTCTGCATATGACGATATTGAACAATTAATTTGCCTCAACTATCACACACCGTAATACTCCTAAATGAAGGTAATTAAATGCAACGCATCAACCACCCACCTTCCTCCCTCAAAACTACGCAGAATATTAGTTCACAGCAAAGTACTATCAGTAGATTGAACAAAAGATCCATTTCCTTAGCAACTCACACAGAACTGTAACGCTCTTGGCAACTTGTCATTCCGTTTGAGTTTGAGTCGAGTTCATGTTTCACTGGACAACTTGGTTTATGGAATCTGTATTTTCCTCTCTTCCAGATTGTCAGTCAAACGCTCTCCACGGAGAACATCCTGTCTGTCGACGGTTCCAACCCACACCGAGACTCGACCCACTTGCTGTTATCTGCTGTATCCGTTCACGGGGGACATCCGGCCGCAAGCAGGAGCCAATACACTCACAGTACATCACTCCCCTTTCCTATATCTGTGTAACTTGAAAGGTTTTAACCGACTGATTCAACAGCCAAATAAGGACTTTTATAAAGCTTCAATTTCCACTAATTCCAGCATTAGAACTCTGACTGTGGATATACAATCAGTTTCCTGTTCTGTCGCGCCCATCAGAAGTCTCATATCACATTATATTCGCAATACTTAGCTAACACAAATCAACCATATTTAGGCTAACCTAAGTGCTGACTTCACAATGTCGCCCTCACGGTATGTCGCATTTTCTCATGCTGACTCACCCGGTTGTTGACCGATCTACGGGTTTGGCGACTGACCAACCAACATGCAATTTCGCATTTAGTCGTGCAGAAAATAGAATAAAATATGCGGCTTTTTTCGAGCTGACGCTAGGCAGTACTTCACAGCATGCAAAACTAGTTTGAATAAATGACTGCAGATTTTGTGTTTCATTTTGGTAAAGACAGCATTTGTTGATAAAAATGTTCAACTTCACATACATAGGTGTGGGAAGAACATTTGCGGAACAATATAGATTTGACTTATCTCATAATAATCCCGTGGATTTGTTGATGAAAAGTCAGCTTAGTTTGAAGATAAACGGACTGAATCTATCCTTTATATGTAAACAGTTTCCTATTCCGGTAACTAACTTTATCCATTCGGGATACTGACAAAACTGTGATTCGGAAAGCATTCAAAATCGTATATGCTTAATGGACAATCAGTTAGAAGGTATCGTGGGCTGTCAAAAACAGAAGTAACAGAGGAGGCAGGTGCTCGTGTCCGCTAAGTAAGCAAAAATGACCGATAGCGGATGCTGAAGTTTCGGGACACTGGCAAACGTGTTTGTTGTTAGTTTAACGATAACAACTGGAGTTGATCACAGGCGAGTGACTATTGCTGGCATGAAAGTCAATGCTATTTCAGTAAGATAACAAACTCTGTGCGAAATAAATGTGATTTTGTGGTAATTAACTAGACATGAAACATATCAGGATACCGATTTCGTAATGTCTGATTTGCAGAAAAAAGGAATTTCCTTTTCATTCCGTACTAAACGACAAAGAACCGGCTTCTAGTATAGATTGTATAAAAGCATCACTCAGAACAATAGTTTACCATCGATAAGCTAACAATTCTAATTTGGTGCTTTTGACTTTTACGTTATTCGATTTGAGTCCTGAGACATCAGGAATTACAAGGGCACTCTCCAATCTGTGGCGTCACTTCATAACTTTAGGCAATCCTGCAATTTGGGCCGATGACAAGTAGTGGGAAAAGCTCAACTTACACTGTAGGTTATAGAGCGCACCACATACCAATAGGTTGGACACAGTCGAACATTTTCACTGTAAAATGACCAGTGTGCAAATGCTATCATTATATTCAGATGCATGTCCAAAGGTTATTTGGTTTACTACGCCAATTGACTTTGAACGGTCAAAGTTACTAAGGCCAGTATTGAGGAATGAAAGTCGGCATTTAAACGTTATCCCCAATCCAAATTTCACAAAAGAATGGTTATCGCAATTTGAGTAAACTGTTGGGCTTATTTGTGCGTTCCCGTATTCGAACCTGACTAAAATCATTGTTAAATAATTCACATAGGTTTGCTACACCCATACAATTATCTATCTGACCACCTATATACGGTTTCCCTCAACTAAGGTAGTTTGATATTCAGATTTGGAACCATGTTTATTTTCGCCCACTTTCCCTGGGCATTCTATAAAGAAAAGGAAGCATGTATAATTCGCAAAATATATGTCACCAACACAGTCCGGTGATCACTTTGGTGGGACACATGGTGAGCTCAAATACCAACCCCGTTTTACCGAATTTCCCAACTGTTTTGAGTGTTTCGTCCGTGATGAGATACCAAACAAATTTTAATGTATATGTTAAGCGTTTTCTGCCTACATATGCGCTTGCAGAACAACAGAAACACAAAGTAGGTACATTTTTTATGGTTCGTAATGAGGTACATGTCCAATAAGACATTAAATGCTTTGAAAATGAAAGAAAATTCATCCCAAGCGTGCATTAGCTCATGGACTGCAAATACTATCCTGACACTCATTGTCTCACTTTTTGGCAACGTCCTTTTTCATCCTACGATTTATGGTTAGGCCTGGGCCGAGGTATACACAAGGGATGTCATTTTCCTATCCAAAATAAAGTACAGAGCTGTGGAGATGCGTTCTCGTGGATGGGATCCACGTAACACACAAAATCCCCCTCATACGGGCGGTTTTTAATTGATGAGCTTTAGGCGCCAAATCGTCTTCCGATTACAACTTATACGGCTGATTGACCTATCACTAGCCCTGTGCAACTTTTTAATTTTTCTGATAATATTTCTATTTGTTTTGCAATATCTAACCGATTAGAGCTGGAATCATTTGCATTCGGTTACGTGTTACACATTATCCGGTATAAACTATAATCCTGAAAATGTTATGAATGTGTTTTGTCTTTGAATATTTTCCCAGTTGGCGATAAAGGGGAAGCTCGACGAGCAAAAATGTTGCTCCTAAACGGAAATGTCTCTTCCTTCAAATGAGAAGGTTGCATGAATTCGGCTGTGGTTGAGCGGGAACAATTACTTTAATAATGCGCCCCTCCCTCTATTACTCCTTCACTGCTTTCCTGTGATCTTCCCTGATTTCCTGAAGGTTAAGGTTTGTACTCAAAGTGACACCCGCGTTTCTAAGTTATGTTATCTGTTATGATAAACCACATATTAAATAGTCCTATTAATGCATGCATGAAGTTACCCGACAAAATTTGATCTTACCGCACTCATCCAGATGGAAGATGTGCGTGTACATTTGATCCCTCTATCGGTTCCAAATACACAATGGTCCTAATTTACAAATGTGCATTCAGTAACTCCTTGAAAACCTATCTAGCTCGGACACTGACTGACAAATAAAGCGTTCATTTTCAGCTTCCTGATGTCTTCGATAGTTATTTTACATCTTTGTATGCTCCATTTCCTGTTCTTTCGTTGGCAATACTGCAATGGTGACTTCTGGTGTGCTGGAAGCTTATGTATAGCCAGCTAAACCTTCGGTACAAATATAAATAAAGTTATAAAATCTTGAAATGCAACTTCTTGTCCGCAGACATGTAAACTAATCTGATTTGCGCTGCCCAGGTAGACTGCTTCCGGGGGGGGGGAGAGGGAGTTACATGTGCCATTTATTCAATCATACGAGAAACCTTAGTAGACAGAATACAAACATTTGTGTGCGAATGCCGCTCAGTAAGGTATGCAACTTTTTAATCTCAGAGCTACGTTGCGAGGCCACACTGCCGATCTGATCCGTTCACAAAGTACTTTTTACAAAGTTTATTCAAACCTTGTGACAGATAACTGGGGCATTTTTAGCAGTCCACGCTCTAGTCAGCAACCGTATTACACGATATCATATGATTAATTTGGTTACACCAGGATGCATCTTGACAGGCAAATTTATCAAGAATAGTGCATCAACTAATGACAAATGGTTCATTTTTTCCATGCAATATATTCACTTAATATTTTGAAACGATTTTTATGTTAGTATAGAGATTTGGTTATCAACCTTCTTTCAAAAGCATCAATTCCAATTTCCATATATCCTATGTTCACAAGTTTGCATTTGATGAGTCTTAAAAGATCTTTTGTCAGTCATCATAAATGGAACGCGATTTTGGAAATACAGTGGCAAGTGGCCGCTACAGAATTGATTATTTTAGAGCAAAAGTTTTGTATATACGTTTCGTAGTTACTTGTGACTAGTGGTGTTGGATAATTGATATTGATTTGATCTGACTGTCTTTCGGATTTCACCCTCAAGCACAACATCCTCAGTTCATCCAGGTAACCTTACACACATGGAAGTAAAGGACTCCAGTTTCACTCTTATTAAATCTGGTCGGTAGTTCATACCCGCCATCCCGTCCAGACTATGAACTCCGTACCCATCACATGGAAGGCGTATGTTACCAAGCCATTCATTCCAGGGATGAAACTAATGACCCATTCAGGATTTTTCAGCTGTCGTCCGGGGGCGACATTCCCGAAATGTAAATAACTTTGCTGAGCTCTCATTATAGATGTAGCTTTTCATTGAAAAAAGCAGGATAACCTCTTCCTGTGGAAGGGTGATAGATCAACTGGATCCCCGGTGCGCTTGTTCGATATGAAATGGGTGCATGGATTCCGTATTCGGAAAAAATTGAACGCCAATTATCTAATGATTATAGTGCATTTATAATTTGAGACCCATTTTTACCAGAGAAACCCAGGACAAACACCGGTTCACTTGCAGATAAATAGAGGACTACTAGCATTTCTCTTTGCTAGAATCGTAGACGTTACACACAGAAAAGCAATAAAGAAGCGACGATTGCACAAATTATCAGTTATTCNAGTTATTCAGGATAATTATGAAAGTTTATTATCATTTCATCTTCAGAGCAAGCTTTTTCTAAATTTGACACCTTTTCAGGTTCAGTTTGATAAATAGCAACTAAACGTAGGACAACATATCACATGTGACCTCGCTCCATACCTTTGATAAAATTAAAATGGAAAAGAAATCACGTTATCCAACAGACGTATATGGCTTCGACTTAGTTAGAAAATGTTGTTTTTCCAATTTGTTAATGGATGATCTACCAGGCAAACGCTGAATGCATTTTGGAAACAACTATGCGTTGTTATTTCTTATTTTTATACAAACATTGATCGCACAAAACTGATCCGCAAACGATTATTTGGTTCCTCGTAGTTCTGAAAACAGAGTTATTATTGGTTATTGATACCGTCTAATAAAGTCAATCGATCAATCGATCAAGAGAACTGTGTCGACTGCTTGATCGTGCGAATATATAGAATATATATAGAATACAGCTTGACGCAGTAGCTAACTTTGTCCCCTCGTCCAGTTTCTAAATAAGGCACTTATATGAAAGTCTGAGCAGTGAATCAGATGAGGGAAATCAGTAAAAATAAGTAAGTTATTCCCCAAGTATTTCTGCGTATGAACTTATGTTCTCGCGGAATTCGTTGAGTATGCTCTTAAAGGATTGCTGGGCGATTTTTTCGTCTCTCATCGAGGATGAACTTGAGTCTCTCATCCGTAACATATGCATCTAAACCAGTGAACTAAATGGTGAATAGGAAGAGTTTGTTTATCCTTGTGTACCATTCAGAGGAGACAGGATTGAAAACAGTTTAGGACAGACAAGTGAAGTCGTCTAAATGTGATTCCATTTCGTGTGTATTCATTCATTCAGTTGATTCTATGGTGCGAGCTGTCTAATTGGAAAATGGAGGGTGTGTAATTGATCGCGGTGGGCAACCAGAAGCTAATTGGTTACATCGGAAACCGACAAACAACGGTAATTGTCGGGTCTATCACACGGCGTAATCATTGTGTCAGCGTCTATCAGAGTGAACGCTCGAGGCATAAAGCTTTCTGGACATAGTAGTGTTCCATATAAATGAGAAACTACCGACAATGATGAATGCACGTGCGAAATGAAGCATTAGACAGTTACCAAGAATCTATGGTGTTCCTCTCCGGTTCAGATTTCATCTTCCTCGAAAACCATTCTCTCAACAATCCGCTTCGACCACCAGTTTCCATAGTTGAATCGATTTTCGAGAAAACTATACAGTTCAACTTCATTTGACTTGAGGGACGCCGGATACTCCTATAGGTACATTGGAAATCCCCGGTTGTGTGAATCAGGTCTCAAACTAAATGTTGGATTCAAAGTCCTCAACAATCGAATGATGGAAGAAATCATATTTATAGAGCGTATTGATTATTACGAACAAATATGATCATTCGATGATTAATTCATGCGTGAAAAACGTTAAAGTAAAAGTGGTTCAAACACAATAATGTTTGTACAACGATTTTGATTTAATAAGATCTGCAGGGAACAATTTTTCTCTCAGACAGTTAACACTGAAGTGAACCGATTAAAGTGAATCGATTAGTCGACCACAGATCATCTGCAATGTGTTCACTGGTACGTTTTTAGGTAAATTTCATCCGTTCCCGAATATGTGAGTATTTATCAACACAAGAATTCACTAAAAGGTATCGCCAGATTGTGCGTGAATCTGACTCCAACTGACAATGCCATTGGTGACCTTAAACTCGGAAGTCTACTCCCATCCTTGTTGGCCATGGAAAGGACCCCACAGGTCTGACCGAACTGTTTCTTTTTTCATTTGTGCCCAAACAGCGCTGGATGACACATGACTGGGTCAGGTCAACAGTGTTTGACAAAACCTCCAACTCCGTTTTCTCTTCATTGCCCATTTAATCACTTTCATGTGCTGCCAAAGGCTTTCCGACGCACATAAGACGCAGCTGCTCCAGCGTCGGGTAACACTTTGAGGACGCGACTAAGGGTCAAGTCGAAACGCATCCTGTGGACACCCACAACCGGTTTGTCTGAATTATGGCCAGACAATTGTCCGAATGGGAAACTGGACGTTCGTTCGATTTCAGTGAACAAAGCGCGAACCAAACAAACGGCAGCAGAATTAACTCGCACTGATGCTAAACAAAATGTAACTAGATCAAATAATAAGACGAGAAAACGCTATCTTATCATATTTAGTGCTCGCTGTAATTGAATAGTGTTTTTCCGCATAGGCATGACAGTATATATAAGGCTCAATATTTATTATCGTAGTGATTTAACTCTCCAAAAGCCCAATGATGGTAAGGGTTCGTAGGCGTCTGGACTTTGTATGACCCCGATTGTTAAGAGACCAACACACGCTAACGAACCACGTCTAACAACAGCAGTCATTGCCCCGTTTTGTTGGGCATAAAGGTTTGTTTAACACCTTGAAACTTAACCCTGTCCGAAAGGATCTGGGCCAATTAAGCGATACGAGATTGTCTTGTCGCCTTCTTCCTGCAGCCTTCACGGCTTGCCATCTTAATCAACAACAAGGCCAAATCCATCTCCGATAGCAACCGCTAGGTAGTATCTACTTGTGAATTGAGGACGTTCCATATTTTTCAAATTTTACCGTATGTATGTGCATATGTAAACAAATGATTAAATTCTGAAAAAGGTTGCGATGTCAGCCTCTAAATGTAAGTCTTCCGAATAGGAAGAAGAGTGCAGTTTGATGTAGCAGGATGGTTGAAAAAATGCGAGCAAACTGATTTCTGATTCGCATGGTGAACCCGTATACGTGTACAAACCGACTGAAATTTTTGCGGGTTCAGTTTATTGCCAATTAATTTCTCGGGACGGACGACCGCATATGTAAATGCGTGCGGTGAGAGTAATTTTCGGTGAGGCAGAAAATCTATTTAGGGTGCTGCTATTCAACGTGAGCAACCAAGTGCACCTTTTCTTTACTCATTATTTGATAAACTGTCCCGTTTCGAGTGCTTGAAAAATTCCATTTCGTTTGAACCGAAGCAATGAACAATCTTTAGACTTGTGATCGAATCAATCACGGCCAAACCTTAGTCGCACACCTCGATATCTTACATTTTGACATGTAAACTCCTAGTGAAACTCCGAGCAGCAGAGGGAGAGCGATTGTTGATGAGGCCAACTCCCACTTGTAAACACAAAACAGAGATCATAATTGTGAGGCGCTTTAAGTCAATCATCCCTAATTTCACAGGCTTGAATGATGAACCTACAAATGTTTGAGGCACAGCTCGCAATCTTTCAGGAGTATAACCGGTTTGCTAAGAAAATTGAAAATGTACAGCGAACTTCATCCACTCTTCCAGTTTATGATTTCTGCTATTGTGATGACTGCGGGATTTTTATCATTATGTGTATATAGGCCGAATTCAAAACAAAAAAACACCTTGATATGTGTGCGTAAACATGATGCATTGAAAGTGCCATGACTGTTCCATATTCCTGAACGCTCTTCACTTTCTTCAACACGTTTACGGAATAGATAAAATATGGAGAGAAAAAAGGCGTTCTTTGAAGTATCTATTTGTTTATTAGTCTGGAAAAAAGGCATACGATTGTCAGCAGGCAAATCAATATTCTCAATAAAAGAGAAGCACTGAATTTTGCTTGGATTGATTAATGATCAGCAGTTTACGGTAACCTGCGCTTTGCTAAATGCATTCTTTCGTTTGTTGACGCAAGTAATATTTACGAAAGAAGTGTTGAAACTCAAGAAAACCGAAGCAAGCCTTTTCCGAGATAGATTTTAAAAGAAAACATATTGCATTACTGCTCGATTTATATCCAGGACAATTTTGCTGCATCTCAAAATGATGAACATTGCAGAAAAATGCAATATCTCCATAGGACTTTAGCATGCCAACAAAGTGAAGAAAAATACATTTAAGCATACAAACTTAAGAAGGCGGAGGGTTAAAAGACCCATGTGATCAGAGTGAGGACAGACTAACTTAATTTTTTTGTTGTTGACACAGGGGGCCTCCATCGAGTAATAGCAATCGCTTCAGCAAACCCCAGCCATCTTGCGACTCCTGACCGGTAGACAGCCCGAAAGGCTGTGCTTCTCTCTGGTGTTGGACCTTCAGCAGATGGCTAGCAACGGCTGCGGACGGGATCTTGTGGTTTCCATAGATAACTATTCAGCGGACCTGACCACTTTTGCATCATGTGATTTTGGACCCCACAGGGAATATGTTTCGCCACCCGATTGTGCAATAGTCACTATGTTCTGTCCACGTAGGCATCCTCATATCAATTGTGGAACTGGTAAGTCAGATTAGAGTTGGCGTACAGAAGCAGGCGTTCTTCTTCTGGGGTTGTGGGTACCCTTGTTGCCCCGTAGACCATTCGGGGGTCAGCTGCTTAGTTGGTTCGATTAACTGCTGACCGCAGTACTTTTTTGGGCAGGTGGCTTAAGTCATCAGTTTTGTTGCCATGCTAAAGCCTTATATAAACAGAATTTTCAGCAGTATGCATCATGTTGAGATGCAGCGAAATCTTCCTGGTCATCAATCGGTCATTATTGAAATATGGTCGTTCAAGTAAAATGTTAAATTTCGTTGACGTTTATGAAAACGTGTTCGATAAAACCTATTTGTTTGGATGTCACTCCATTTATTTACTCTTCCTCTCTCTTTCCAATTACGTATAAATTATATCACGGCCTATCCACTCACTGTTTACACTACCTTGCCTAGAATATCATTTGCAAATGGGTGACCTAAACTCTCGATTCGCGTGTTCTTTCGGGGGCTGATCGACTGTCTTTAGCTTACTAAAAATGTGTCGGTGTATTTATTTCTGGCTAGCATTCCACCAGAGCTTTTCGTCTGAAATCCTCTTAATAAACGTTTGGATCTGAAGCGCAAAAGCAAGTTAAACTGCTGAAAGCTGTAATTAGGGCCCGGCGAGTGATAAATTCAACAAATATTCACCATTCCCTAGAGCTATTGAGTCTGGCTGGAAAATAGGGTTGATAGTACATTCAGTTTATTGATTGCCAGGTAGATAATATTCACATGCCATTGAAGTACTTTCTACTTTCTTCAACTGGGCAGGACTCCGAAATAAGACAGAGAAAAGTTGTGTGGACGTTCCTCTACCTGTTCACCTACGCGGATGAGGACAATTGAGGCGAGTACGTGTAGATCTTAGTAGTCAGTCTCTACTCGGCTACTTACATCAGTACAAGTGTAATTGAACTTACCAAATCAAAATGTATTTACCTCGTATAAAGGTATATTCAGATGATTTTTTAGGTTCAAATTTTCGGGAATGGGCGTGCCTCTGAACTAGAGAGGCACTGGTGTGTTTCAAGTTAATTATCAGCGGTTCATCCTGAGAAGAAAAACAATAACATGCTGAGGATGACACGCAATCATGCTTGAAGGAAGGCGTGATTGATGGAATATCAATTTAGTTCAGAAAAGATTAAGTATGAAATTCCTTGTTTTGGATATCCCAAATGAAACCAGCTGTCCTCCAATCGTGCTATATCATACTTGTATAAATTCAAGTCTGTTGACATTGTCACTAACCGTTTAGTCCTATCACGGAACGTGTTCGCCAATTGTTTCATTTCTGAGTACAAGAAAGAGAGTGCAATGTGTTTAGGAAACTTACACACAAATCCAAAAGTCGCAAGTCTTCCTCATCGTATGATATCATTCAAGCAAATGGTAAACGGCGCGAAAGAGCAACTATAATACACAATTCAATCATCTAGTCGGTCTGTTTATTGACTGAATGAATCCAATCGCGTGCAGTGCGTGATTCACCGAAAACTCCTCTCATTCCTCTATCAGGGTTTCTTCCAAAATCGGTGTGAAATACGATTGATAAAAGTAATTTTATTTCTAATTTTTTTGTAACTAAACATCGAGCTGACACACGATGAATCACGTTATTTACCAGGTGCTATATGACCACAACAAAAGTCAGTTGTTATTGCAAAATTTGTCAGAATAGCCCAGAATTCAGCTTTGATGTTTCTTTTCCTTTAATGAAGATAAATAGATGTTCATTGATTCATAAGGACAACGTCAATACGCGAAGGGATTTCTTCTCAATATATCGCTCCAGACATTCACGTTTAAGAAACACTCGGATACGAGACACCTCTTTCCAACTTCTCTATCTTTTCATTTTAATTCCTTTGATTGAATATACAATAATATATAATATACAATTTTCACAAAAGGGGGGAGCGGCCAATCAAAGAGCTGCCATTCAACACACAAAGGGAAAATTCATGCGGTGGATCATTTGGTGACGTTACTACCGCGACTTCATCGCCCATCCACAGAAGAAACGGATACCCAGAGATGACCTCCCGATGTAATTTAGAATTTAAAATAAATCAAACAGTAAAAACAAACGGATTACTAGAAATAAGTGTTTCTCAACTTTCCTTTGAAGTGTTAAAGTTCCCGGAACAGTGGTTCTCATAACAGAAACGTCCAAATGTTTCCTGTTACTCTTTTGATATATTCATGGAGGACTGTCATTCAATCTTCAACAACTCCAGGATGAATTGGTTTACCGGTCCCAATCGTTCGTTCTGTATGCGTTTACTTGCACTTGAAGTGTTCATTATACACAACGATACGTTTACACCAAAAAAGCATATGGACATTGTCCGGTCGCTCTGCGAACAGGAACAGTGAGCAGCTTAGACAGCTCAGTTCTGCAACAGCATATGATTCATATTGAACACAGGACTGACCCCGAAACATGATTAAGAATTTTCTTCACTGCACCTAAGACCAAAAACCATAGATTACTTAACACCATCGCGACAATTACGGAACCCAATGCAATCTAGTTTATGAAGCCGGAGTAGTGCCAGCAGCGTATTCTGGTTCAAGCGCCGGTACTGCCATGGTCTTAATAATGATTGACAATATTTCTCTGGGACACTTTGATACTCTCCTCTCTCTCTTTCACTATCCGGTTCAAAGATATTCACAGCGATATTACTCCCTATTGTGTCCGGTTCAACAATTTAACCCTACTTTCCCATATCATGATCCCATGGGTTATTATCAAACGACCTTGTTTGCATACACACACATAAACACACACGAGTATGCATTCACTAGGCTGTATCAATTTTTTGGGTAGTCGAGCTGCATGTACATGAATACAGGCAATGAAAACGAAACGGACTGATAACTCAGCCTCGGAGCGTGCGTTTTGCAAAGGTGAGCAGCGTAAATAATTCGATTCTTAACTCACTGAAGTCTGTTTTTTAAGCGTCAAACTCAAAGTAGTCTTTCTCTTTTGGGTATTCCTACTTTCTCATGTTCCTGGGATGTTCAAAAACGTAACAAATGCTTTCTCCAATGTTCAAAATCATTCAGTGTGGCAATAATAAACATGATCAATAAAAGGAGATGAGTAACGACTGACATGATTAAGGGATAAGAACGGATGTTATTATGCAGGAGAACTTTAGGATGCTTGTCTGTGAATTTCACTGCTGTAATTCGTGAAACAATTTTGATAACTCCAGTCAGAGCAGAGCTAACATTTATTAGTATTTCATCTAATTAACAGTGGTTTAACTAAACAAACGGCTTTGCGGTCTTATTTTTTTCAACGATTCCAAAATGCAAACCGACGTAATCGCAATGTAATACTGTTTCTTCTGTTCTATTCACTATTGAGTCAATAAGGTAGTCGATGCATCCGGAATCGTGGCTATCCGAATGTAATTGAATCGCGGTTACGCATAATAACAAGCTCGGCTGACAGTGGATAGCATTACTTTTTGAAACAGGACAAGCAATTATTGCTACCCATAGAGATATATGATCAATTTTCAAGGAAAAGAAACAGCGGCAAAATGGGATGCCAATGAGATAAAGATAATCCAGAAAAGTAAGAGTATGCAACTGCAACGGGTTAAATAATTCATAGAACATGGTGGATCAAGTCAATTCCAGGAGACATAAGGCACACGTTTGCAGTACACAAGTCGCAACCACTCGAATGCCAATCATGCAATAAAATAGTGATTAAATAAATTATTTGCACACCCGGAGTACCGGGGTAAATGTGACCGCCGGTTCATTGGTCATTGGTTAACGGTCTCCGTTTATCTGAATGAACATGTCCCTCAATACGTTACTACCATTATACGGTCATGCTTTGCTCAATTCACCAAATATTATTCATACGAATTTATCGATCTTTTGCTGAAACCTCAGGTTAGGAGTTCTGAGCATTTCCTAATTAAATTTTATCACTGCTCGTGTCAATTGGACGTACTGTTTCTACAGGGAGGACTTTTTGTCTTCCACTTCATCAAACAATACTTTTGATGCACAGCGCACAAACCTTGGAATAAGGAAAACAATTAACTGATACGGTCATCCTGCATGCCTTTGGTAGGATTGACTGATAGATATAAGCGGCCTGATTCAACACACCCACACACTCACACCATGCAGAATGATCCTAATGCAAAATCGATCGGCTCCAGCAAATCAGGTGTTATATTGGGCTGCCCACGCTGATTGATTGCTTGCATACCTGATTGGCGACATTTACATGTCATGTGATACACGAGCCGTTTGTCGGACTGCCGGCCTACTTTCCAACCTGTCGCTCGGTTCCGCTGGCTCACCGGTATGCCACACGGCTACATGTGTGCCTCTGCAATAGTCGCACCTCTTACTCAGTTCCCTGAATGTGTAATCACTGGGACACAACAAAAGAGGTTCTTCGAATTATTTCTTCATACTCAGAGAAAGAAAATGACTATTCCCTTCGGTTTGCACTACGCGGCTAGCACAGTATTTTCAACAAGTCAAGACCATTCATCATAATTACATGTAAAGAAAAAGGGAAGATTTGAAATTACGCATTCGAAGAGCAACTGTTCTTTTCAGTTACGTTTTTTATCATGTTTTATTCAGCACCATGAAATATAGATAAAAACCACCTTCATAAGCGTATCGTTGAAGCTCACATTTCCAGGTGCGTTTTTCACTTGACTACGTGAATGATGCCAGATATTGTTTTTATTGATGGTGCCTCAAAGAATTCGAATTGTGCAAAAAGCATCAATACGTGACATCCTGCCAGCTCGAAGGACCAAATAAACTTTTGTTAGCGGAAAAGCTATTGAGAAGTGTATCACAGTAGCGAATAGGCGAGCAGATAATGTGAGCCATTTGGAGATTACGTGAAATGTGATCTGCGACGAACAACAAGTTTGATAAATTCGGATAAGAGGGTTATTTCCCTACCGATTGGCATTGCAAACGAAAGCTAGGGAACAATTCAGTCGATGACGACGGTTGGACGCAGTCATTATCATGGACATCACTCTTTTGAGGACACTATGGCTGTTTTTTAACGTTTTCCGAATACAAAAAACAATTCTGTGGAATGCCCTGTAGACATATTCTGTGATTTAACTTACACAAGATGGTTTTCTGAAAGCTTCTGCCATCCTCACATTTTGCAAAACAGTCTTTGATTAAAGAATGGCTCAATGTACGCTAGGCTGTTCATGTGGGCACGAGTGGAACAAGGTTAATTTGAGAAAATTATACCCTCCATGATTTCGTATTAAGCACAACCATTTTGGACGTAAGAAATGTACACATTGATTAATCTGGCTGAAAAGTCGTTTCAAATCTTTATTGCCGGAAGGTAAGTTCTCTGTAATTCGAGCTTACGTTCTTCGCTGCAAAGCCTCTCAGCCTATCCGGTTTAGATCAACCAAATTTATTGTACGATTTGGTCTAATCAGCCGCGCGAATCCATCAGCCTTAATGGGGATAAAACCCGAGACCATACAGGGCAGACGTGATACTTACTTGATTACCGCACGGCTAATCAGAACACTTTTCATTTGCATAAGCGTCACGTGTATTGTACAGGACGCCAGCGTTTCGGATTGATTGGAGCTGACCGATGCAGTTATCAAATACGTGTACACTACCAAACAATATTCCCTTGTTTACAGTGTTTTCATGTACCTGTTTGTTTATAAACATATGTGTTCTTCTCCACCGACTATTTTTATCCCTTGTTCTCAATGTGTTCTATCCGGTTCACCGTTTAACTGGTGCCAGGTGGTGAGGGTTGTGGTGATCGAAGGTTGCTTTAACGGCTTGATTGCGGTTTCGGTCCGTTCTTATGTCACGAAGTGATCTTTTGTGACATCACTTCATCCTCCAGTGGCACTGGCGTGTATACGTCATCCTATTTGATATTCCTGTTTATTAAGTCGATTGAAGAGTGCCAAGCCCCGAGAAATCCTTTGATGTGTTTTGTCTGGGCTCGATCGATTCGAGCTCAAAATGATGTCCTTCTTTGTGGAGAGAAGTCAACGATTTGTATTGGTATTTGTATAACTATTGCAAGCTGAGATATGCTTATATTTCAGTTAAAAAATGTACACTGGTCGTTACACTGGAGAAGATATAGAGGTATAAACAAATTTAATAGAGTGCTGTGTAAAAAAATAAATTAATATCTCCAAAGTTTGATTCATCCATTTAAAGATAGACGTAATTTATTTATAACACGCTCCTTGTTCGTCAAGATGCGAGCTAGATACAGTACAAAGGCGATTTTATAAAGGTTTATTCGGAAGGGTATGTACCGATAAGAGAAACGAGTGATCGAGTGGGAGCGACAAGACGATATGTCAAAATGCAAAGGATGGGTGGGGTCGTTTAGAGTCTTATTAGCAAAGGTCATGCGCGACTTCATATGACTATTTATAAGTTCTGTGATTATAGACTCGGCAGAAAATATAGACGCACGGATTCTTGTCGTTAGTCCACGACGGACAGCTTTAAAGTCTTGTTTCAATAGACCGGGAAACACTACAGGGGAGCAGTAAAGTAAACTACGGAGAACGCATTGTTTAACAAAAAAGAACGAAACTGGTTGGGAAGTGCGAAGTTGTCTGGGCTTTTCGAGCTGAAATGAGAGACGCCGAAGTTTTCCCATACAGTTCTGAATGTGCGTTGACCACCGAAGATTACTATCAACAGTAGCACCCAGATATTTGGCTGAGGTCACTCTAGACAAAAGGTTATCATTAAAGGTTACAGAGTCTGACGGGAATATGGAGCGGGGAGAACTAAAAATGCACTCCAGGCACTTGAATGTGTTAAGATTAAGGCCAGACTGGTTTCAAAACTGTTCAATTCGGGACAGCATTTCAGTGTAGGAAAAAAATATGAAGAAGAAGGAGAAACAGTCTGACATAAAGTGACATGGTCAGCATACTTTTGGATATGAGCAGGGTGCGGAACTGAAAGATCACTAATGAAAGCAGATAAAATATACGGGGAGAGGACAGCACCTTGAAGCACCCCAGAATTATTGACCAGAGGACTTGAGGTATTCCTGCCCAGCTTTGTGCGCTGGATTCTTTCGGTGAAATAATCAGAAATTAACAAAAGCAGCTGTTTCGGGGTGCCCCAAGATTCAAGCTTTGAAAGAAGGGATGACCGGGATACAGAATCAAAAGCAGACGAATAAACAAAAAAAAACAATGAACGGATTTGGCAGAATTGTTCAGTGTGCTTGTAAAATGGACCAGAGTAGACACAGCATCCAAGTGGATCTGCTGGGTTTATACGCTAACTGAAGAGGATTATAGGGATTGGTGACAAGTGATTGCAAGCGACTCAGGATGGCTTTCTCAGTCAACTTTAGAATTACAGACGTCAATGCGATAGAACGAAAGCGTTTTGCAAGAACGATTGAGGATGAGTTCTTTGGAACAGATATTATGGTCACTGGTCGCCAGGAATCTGGGATTATCTGTTCTGAAAGAGACTCGTTGATGAGGAATTTCATCATATTAGTTTGAGGGGCTGCTCCAAACTTGATACATGCCGGAGAAATACCATCAAGGCCCGCAGATGAGGATGGTTTGAAGGAACATAGAAGCTTAAAAATTCCCTCATTAGAAAAAGGCAAAATAATGAGAAGCCTCACATGGAAGAGGGTACCTGGGTATCGTTAGACGAATAAAGAATTGCAGCGTTGAGGCTATTTACATCAACATTACTGTTCACATTTTTCCGTTTTTGTCCGCAGACAAGACAAATTCTTTGTCACAAAAACCTTGTGTTTTTCGTATGCAGGATTTGGGAAGCGAACATTTTGTTTGAACGTGTAATCTCAGTCTTAAATAAGTTAGAAAATTACTCCACAGGAGATGGATGGTGAGACTTATAAGATCGTTCCTTTTGCCTTCGTAGTGAATTTAAGCGAGGAGATGTAGGTTCGCCGTTGCAAACAAACAGCGTTTCCATGGGACAGCAAAAATGGAAAAACGATTTCATCGTTTCGATGAAAAGACTGACAAATTTAAGACGTCATGAACAAGAAGCAAACCAAGATTGGGCAAGCGTTATGAAACGACAGAGAAGATAAATGTGGGTTGATGAAAAGTTACGGAGACGAAACCTTATCTGTTTTGATCGTATGAATGTTGGATATGCAGAGCGGGAGTATATTTTTGGTCTTAAGAGGAGAACACAACGATCACTGGTAGCAACTGGGGCCATTAATGTGAGCAAAAACAAAGTAGGATGGTTTGTGATTACCCGGTCAAGTATAGCGCTGCCTCTGGTAGGAGAATGAGACAAATCAAACAAGTCAAAAAACACAGGAAAAATGCTTACGTGACTGCAGTCACCAACAGCCAAATGAAGAATATGATCTAATATTGGAACCAAAAACGAGATGTAATGATCAAAGAAAGAAGATATATCTGATTGGGAGCACGAAGGAGATGTATACACATTAGTAATAATCATACTTTTATGTCGGGAGATTCTGGGATGACAACGAACGGATAAACAGTCAATGTTCTTTTTAGAATAACTGAGAATCACTTCAGACTAAACACACCAAGAAGTGTTGATGTACGTTGCCACACCGCCTCTAGTTTTCTTCCTGCTATGTTGTCTATCCTGCCGGTAACAGTTAAAACCATCCATCTGTACGAGAGCATCCTCAAAGTTTCGAGTTAACCAGGTTTCTTGTATGCATACGACACATGTGTTGGAATGTATGCGTGTGTTCAGTGAGGGAGTTAAATCCGAGTTCTTTGCTAAGAGAGAGCGAACGTTGGTCATATAGGCAGGAGGGATGCTATTAAGTGTACACTGCCATCCAGCACGCTTGCGCGTCTTGATCCAAGCTTGATTGCCATATTCTTCAAGCATATTATTTGTGTGAGGCACAGAATTCACAGATTTCAATTTACTCATATCCTGACGAGAGTAGGTATGGGTCTGAAACATATTTGACATCGAGATAATCATAAAATCTAGTGAGACGACGAGCACACAGAACGTAGAGCAGCCAATCGAAGGGGGAGCGCAGTATATAGAGGGTCATACCTAATAAACACAGAAAAAAACAAGAGACAAAATAGTCGGTCGAGAAGAACAAATGTATAAAAGACTGGATTGGAGTAGAACACTGCCACTTAATTTGCGTTGACGATGTCATCTCAGCTGAAAATGAAATCCTTGAAAACAAATTGCCAAGCTCGGCGAACAGATGAAATGGTATTCAGTTCACCTGAGCTACAAGAACCCATGTTCAGAAGTTCCTCAACTTCATAAGCTAGAGTTAAATCCTCCACTAGTCTCTCACAGGAAAAAATTATAGCAGTCATGTCACTGATAAAAACGTTGTTTAGGAGGGTGATAAGGAGCTAACGTCTGGCAAAGTTATTTCTCAGTCATCTTTACTGAAATTTACGGCTAGCCTTCAAAATAACTGAATGCGTTTCGTGAATCCTGTTATTTGGGTTCATTCCGAAAGGGTTTCGTTAAATTAGTGAAACATTTTACCAATAAATGACCTCCCCCAACTTACTTCTGCACCGTCTGCCACTTTTGCGACGATTCTCTGTTACCTGTTGTGGGTGAGACGTGTCTAATCTCAGCCAACTAGACGATAACATCAACTTTTGGTGTTTTCATATGAAGTAGTATATGGAAGACTGGGAAGAATTTCCCAGATGTACACGACACATCGGGAGTTCACGCATTAGAATGGTCAGGCTAAGAAGTGCCACACACGCATACCCGATGAGGAGCAAGAACCCCAAAACTGAGTATTTCGCTGTATACCGTTTGGTCTTATTCGGGTCCACGGTGGTAATCTAGTGTCATGGTCACGGACAAGATGATCCGGAGGTCAGTATTCTGATCTCTCACGCACCCCATCCCTATGCCGGGCTACAAATCTTATGATTGGTTGTAACCATCCCCATATATGGTTCACGTTTCCTTCAAAATAGCCGCAGGTGACATTTCGTTACCACTTCACTCTCACTCTGGTTCGTTGAAGGGGTTCTGTTCTTATCCAAGTCGATTGCTTTCCACCCTCGTAAAACAAATTCCACTACAACGTGTTCGTCTTGTGGGAACCCGATTGCTCACACATTATTAACGATAAGCTCCACATTTCACTCAACTGACAACCGGCCGTGTTTTCGTAAGACTGCGTCGTTGTTAGAGCGTATCTTTTCAAACGTTCGTGGACACTAAAATGCGAACCTAACAATAATGTAATTTTATTGACAAGGTTATGAATGGTAGGTGCGTAATAATTGCTAGCCCTGAAACTGTAAATTCATTCATTCGTTTGGAACTGTAACGATACGTTTCTCGTTCCAGTGTGGATTGTCAATCATCAACGGTTTTACTTTATTTTGATGGCCAGACAAAAATGGTTGATTAGGATAAATAACTATCGTGTTACTTTTTCGAATGAATGGATTGTTGTAAAATATTAGGCTGATGGTCCCTGCTTGACACACTTTTATACAGAAACATTAAAAACCTATGAAATCTGCGTAACGCTTTCCAAGTTTCGTGATGTTTCAGAGCTCATCCATTCCACATAACCAGTCGGCATTTTAATGAATCATTAAGAAATGTTTATCAAAGTAATTTATTGTTAATGTGTTTAATTTGGTTGCAAAAATGTCACACTTGAAGATCAAATGAATATTTTCTGATCCATTTTCAAATCACCATTACTGGGAGCGTTTTCGCTGTCAGCAGCCAAATGCACACTTTCTTGAGTAAAACATTTAAACAACTTTCGATGGCCGGTTTATCCTACTGTTTTTGTTCAAAGTGCGCTTGGAAATGTGTATTTGTCCTGCGAATTATGCACCAGCAAAACCTCCAAATACCTCCAAAGAAAAAATATGAGCCTCTCAAAATATTTTTCATGTCCTGGAAAAATATTGTTACTTGTGTGTGCTTGGAAAATGTGATGGTGAACTGTAAATCACTGCCTTCGGAACTGTATGAAAGTAACATAGTTTTCCTTATACAAATAGGTTCTACGTACTCCTGTGCTCACTCCAGTTACCCGAAATGCGTACAGGAGCTCGCTAGTTATAGGTAATCAGCGAAGTAGCACAAACAAATTGTGGTATTAGAAGTCATCTTGCGGCAAACACAAGCGACTGATTGTGCGCAGTTGTATAAGGTTTTAACAACAAACTAACCGGGATTTTGTCTCGTAGATTTCCATTTATTTCCATTTATGGATTGTTTATGTATATGATTGTATGTATTATATGTATTGACACTACCGATATAAATGTTTGAACAATTTTCTTCACAAATTTATTGGATCGCAGATCGGCAACGTAAATTTGCGAAATTTCACGAAGTCAGAAACACTTTCACTCATAGTTGGTAATTTATTCGTGCCGAATAAAAGTGCACCAAAAATGCTTTAGTTCCTCTGACCTTATCATCGTTTTCCCAGAAAACATTTTTTCTTCTGCTGCGATATTGATTTAACTACCGTATAAATCATCCAACATTTATTGTGTCCCCGCTTATCTTGAATTTGTAATTTATAATTTCTTCCGAGTAATTACAATGACGATGTTGAAAGTAACCAGATAAAGTGAGTTTTATCAAAGAAATCTAACTGCTAAGTGAAAACCAATCGGGAAGAATTGTAAAGAGTTTTATGTTTTTAATTACTCGGCTGCTTGTTTCTGTGTGACGAAAATCTTCGGTACAAGCAAAGTTATTTCAGATAAGTAACTGCAAACACAACCTCTTTGTGATGCATCACTCTATGATACCAACATGACTAAAACGAAATAATAAGCTAACTGACACTGAAAACAATCGATCCTATTATGTTCAACATTTTACAGGTATTCGCTGCCTAAAAGACGCCGTGTGCAAGTAAAAAAACCACTACCCGTCACTTCCGCAGCAAACTTGAACTGCCGGACCAGTTTACTTAACGCCAATCCCAACCAGATGTGTGGGTCAACAGAGAAGAGAAAACTGCGTGGAGTGAATCAGAGAACTGTGGACTATCGCTTGCACATACGTGCACATACCGAGCAACATCACTTGTTGTCACCGAGTGTCCAGCGAAACCAAACCAGTGTCAAACCAGATG
>UZAN01044505.1:12040-24024 GCA_900618425.1 Echinostoma caproni | reverse complement strand
GCGGGGATTTTTGACCGGTAAATTGCCCCTCGCCGGGTTTATTTACCGGAGTGACCTCTCCAGGGGTGTGTCGATAGAAGAAGGAGGCCAGGAGGTGCCCAATCAACTGGCTTTGTGAGACTGAGCGTAGTCTGGCCCCCAACCATTGAACTTCCAGGCATTATTGTATCTCCGGCTGTGAAAAGCCATCCTGTGGAGCTCGCCGGGTCATGGAGGCCATCACAAGCCATCACACCACGTCAAAGTGCGGTCTGGTCTTTAAACGCAGATTCTTAGTTATTCGCTATCGGCCACTTGAGTAAGTGCTCAACCACCATGGGCCAGGTTGTATAAGGGCATGTGTTATTGCCGTGTCACCAAATAGAGTGCCACAGTGTGCGATGTTTGCCGAGGCTGGTCCTGGATGGGAAGAAAGTAAAAAGTGGTCAAAATATTATCTGACCAGAAGATTTGCTCATTTAGGGCGCCTTCGACCTCGCTGATATATGAACTTCGGGATTAGCGTCACCGACCGGTAGAGACACTATGATCTGTATCTAATCGATTTCCTTCAGTCTATCGGTGTGTACTGTGTTCGGCTAGACAACACAGTCTCAAATATTACAATCTTCAGTGGACTTTTCCATCCAAACGGGCAACCAAAAGACAGCAACGGAAACCACCTGGGAATGCATGGTTAGTGATTGTTCTAACTGAAATGCTGTCACTTTGCTTTCCCGCTTCACGCGTAACTACTCGACTGCGCTGTGGCGCCTGTGCGTTGCCTCCTCTACCCCGTGCCTTTCGAAGATAGTCGATCTTAAACATTGCCAGCGGTCGCGCATTCAGATCACAATTGTTCTAGACTCGGGTCTTAGTGTACGCCCTAAACTGTAAGTGTAAAGCTGTTCGGCTGTTTCTTTGACCATGCTGACACCTTCGGCTGTACTAATAAGTCAACATTTCTTCAGGTCAAGTCAATTTAAGCCTTATGCTCTATTTGGACTTTCTCTCTGATGGAGGTAATCAACCGTCTGTGACCGATCTTTTGGTGGTGGGTGAAGTAATTGCTTGTAAGCAATTATTAAATAGTGTATTAAATATAAGGAACACAGCTCGCCACGTCTACTTAAGGTGAGTCCGATCTCCCTTCCCGTCTTCTACCGATATTCCTTTCGTACTTTGTTTTGACAATTGTTTGCTCACTCAATGTACGGACAATTTTGTGCGTGGTACGGATTTTCTGAATTCTTCCACTTAGCCCAAACATTATGGATAATGGTTTACTTCTCACCGACTGGTCTTTACGTTCCAATATTGAATGAAATGAAGGAATTCCTGCAAGTGCACAGATACCGTAATTTCTTTGCCAGATGCCTTGATATACCAATGTCTAACCAGCTATCGAGGAAGAACCTGTTTTCAAAGGGTGCGCCATCAAATACCTTCGAGTCACCATTTCTCTTGATCTGTCACGCTCTCTTGATTCTGCCCAGACATTTCGCACAGTCAGAAAACTCATTTATTACTTTATCCGCCTGAAAGTGTTATCCGGATTAGCTCACTTCACAGAATTTTCTATCTTCTTTTGCATCCTTCTTCACTGAATTTATGCGTCCCCAGTTATCTTTCTCGGTCTGCTTATCAGAGATTTTATACTAGTACCTAGATCCATCTAACACCTATGTGAACTCAGTGGCATACTTGGCGAACTTATTGTGCAGTTTTTCATTTCACAGAAGTTAAATGCTTTCGTGAATATCCATAACCCATCTCACCCTCCATCCTCCCATCTTAGCAAATGTACTTATCTTTATATCTGGCAATGGCTATAATTACAAATACTGACATACCACACCATACATACTTGCTCTAATTCCCCGTACCTTGCACAGTTTCTTACTCAGGCCAATCCTCTCTCTGACGGGGAGAATTTGCTTCATCGTTTATGTGTACACTGTTTCCGCATGCGTTTTTGTCCCTGTCGTTCCCGATTTGTTCTTACATCATCACGACGAGACTGCACCTTGACGTAGTGTGATGGCTTGTGCACTTCTGTGACCCATCGAACTACACAGGATGGCTTTTATCAAGCCAAGAGATCTTATTTTGCTTGGAAGGTCAATGGGTAGAGGTTGGACGAAGTTCAGTCTCCTGTTCCTCCAGGTTGGGGGTTCGACTAGAATTTGCGTTTCAGTCGGTTTCGGTCGCTTTACCCGCTGCCTTGTGGTTAGGTTCTTATCAGAACTGAAGGCTTTGGCCGAAAACCCTAATCGTTCTCCTGCTTAGTGGCTGTACACCCTAGCAGTACCCGCGCAGGATAATCAGGACCGCGCTGCCCATTGCATCGAGCGGGATGGGTAATGGTAAATGAGCTACTGCTCAGATTCCAACCTTTGTTTAATTCTTTGTCGTCAGTACCCAGTCCTCCATTTTCCCCTTCTTCCGACGTGTAATAGTCCCTCAAGCAACTTGGATGTCACTTGCCAAAGGTAGTTGCCAAATAGCACTGTAAGTAATGTATCTCGAAACGAATTGCAGATTCTAAAGTCTCGTCAATCACTGAATCTGGGGACCTTCAGGGTGAGAACCCTGATGCAGATAGATCAACAAGCTTGTCTGGCGCGTACAATGGAATCTTTGGGGGTGGATATTTTCTGCGTGTGTGAAACTCATATCCAGGAACCTACTACTCTAAGCCACTTGAGCGCGCCATAGTTGTCTTCGAGATATGTTCTTCGCACATCAGGCGATGACGAAACCTGCTCTGTGGGTCAGCGCGGGTAAGTATTGTACTCATTAACAGGGCTGAGTCCTCTCTTATCGATTGGATCCCCGTCAACAGTCGTTTATGTACAATGCGTCTCCAGGGTTCAATCAGCGTCCGGAAGGGAAGCAACACCAAAAGGTGTTTGTTCATCATATGAGCATGTGCACCGACTAGTTGCAGTTCTGATACCCAAAAGGGCGCCTTATAGGGTGTTCTCACCGATCTCATTCGGATGAGTCAAAGCTCCGACATAGTTGTACGGTAGTTGCGTGACCAATGACGGTAGTGTAGCAAAAGAGCTAACCGCCCTCATTTCAAAGGCTCGAGCAGTATACGGAGAAGTAAAACACCTTTGGCGTAGACGCGACGTTTCATTGAAGTTGAAAGGTCGTGTATATTGTGCTGGCGTTCGTTCAATCTTGTTTTATGGCAATGAAACCCTGAATTTGCGAGTAGAAGATATCCGTCGAGTAGAAGTTTTCGATTATCGGTGTTTACGCAGTTTAGCCCATGTTGGATGGAGCGAACGGGTTAGTAACATGGAGGTAAGCCTTCGTGTGTTTGGGAGTCTATCAGGTAGAAACCTGCTGGCACACCGAATTCAGATTAGTAGAATTCGCTGGCTAGGACACGTATTGCGTATGCTCAGCTGTCGTCTGCCGAACCGCGCCTTATTCGCTGTAGCTAATCCGGGCTGGAGGAAACCGCGTCAAGGTCAACACGTGACGTGGAGACGAGGCATGAAGAAATGCACAGAGCCATTAGGTAGAGTAGGTGTCTCTCGCCTTCCAGTGGCGTTCTTGTTGTTTCTGATCAGGTCAGAATGCTTGAAACGGTATGTATGCAGATTTCGATTGTGGACTCTGTTTGTTGACCATAGAAGTTCACCCTCTTCTCCCTCCTCAAAGTAGGTCCAATCCCTGTCCACCTTAAATTTTACCACTAACCTTGTATGCATTGCGAGTTTGGCGGCGATCAGTGAAGCTCGCTTCACTGTGTTTCGCTTTACGATGATGATGATGATGATGATGATGATTTGTTCTTACACGAAAACGATCCTGATTTCGCAGGTTAAAATTCACCCCCTCGCTTCTTCATGGGGGAAATTGAAGCCCGGTTTCAATTTGGTTTGACCTGACTAGGTCTTTACTTTTATTGTCCTACTCAGGTCTCTATAACGTCAAACAAAAGCCGTTGCATCGTCCCAATCACGCTTTATCATTCCAGCCCACATGGTGCTCTCAATCTGTTGGTTTGCGGTTCACTCTGTGCGATCCGGCACAAACGCACGCACACGATCATTCCCATGACCCCAGACACGTGTTTGTTATACAAGTGTTCACATGCTTCACTCTCATTTGGTCTAGATCTGCGTTTTGTTCTCTTCTCTCTCTCTCCGATTTGATCACATTAATGACTGTGCCCGCCTATCGTTTGTTCTCTTGTCCTTACCGCACCGTACACGTATGTTGTGCGTGTGTTTGATTTGTTCTAACATATGAACACCAGGTAAACATACGATTGAGTCCGATATCTAGGACAACCACTGTTGTGAGTACGAGTTACTGTCTCCGTTTTATATTCAATCTGGTTTGGTTCTTGTCAGAAATGACTTGAGACGTCTTGTTCCGATTGCTTGCTTATCTTGGTTCATTGTACCATAAGGGGTGTAAGAAGTAGAACAACTTTCTTGCCACCTTATTTTGCATCTGACTATTTAAGTGCCTTCCAGTAGTCAGTTTAGAACAAGTTCATTTTTGGTGCGCTTTTTCAATGAACCTTATAGCTCACCCGGGGACAGTTCCCGTCGAAGAACCTCTCATTGCTTCATCGGTTGCCTGCGACCAGTTGATATTAAATAACAGTGAAGCAGCTGCAGTATCCTCTGGAACTGCGACGTAGTTGTTTGGACCTCTTTTTGGGTCCATATTTCACATGTCTCGATAACAATATACCATGCTAGCGGATGTTTTAAGTGTTTTTTCACTTTTCACGCATCAAACAAAGATACGCATGATCCCTGTTGTACAGGGGTAACTTATTTGGAAATTGTCTCTCCACCAAATGACAAGGGAAATATTTGTTGTAGGTATCTGAATCCTTTCAGAAAGATGAACCTGTGGATACTACAGTATGACACATTAAGTCACTGCTAACCAACATATTCTGTTATCTCCGTGTCACGGCGGAAAGCGTATTAGTATTGCAGTCTTTTCTAATTTTCCTAGGCAAACATCTAGCTCGGTTGCCATTTCGTTCAGATTGAACCGTGGTTTACGAATAAATTGTTCACTTGCTTTGTGCCAAGCGTCATGCTAACTGGTCGAGGATACTCCGTTCACCCTTAATCACCTCCTGAACGGATGCAATTTCAGCATTGTATTTTTTATTACACACCTTAGGTTGATGTAATGCAGACAGGGAAGGCTCCATAGTCACGAGGGCCTGCTGTTCATTGATGGAAACCGGCAAACTAAGCCTCGTAACTTGGAGTGCCGAACCACATAAGGCCACTCTAGCCTAAGTGTGGTATTGAATCAGACGACTGCAAAGCTCCTGCTGTGTGGCGATGACGGAGCTCGAACCCAGAACCATATGGTTCAAAGCATTCCGGTGATAGCGACTAAACCACTGCGTCACCACCGTTTGATAAAATATTTTGCTTTCATTTGCAAGGTTAAACGATAATACGAAACTGATGATCAAAGTAGGATACCTGGGCTCTGGAAAGGAACGTGCCTAGTCAGCTGAGTTCTCTCGGTGTTTAGCGAATCCGGCCGCACCAGACACTTTGAAAACAAATAAATAGATAACCGACGGGAAGAGATGGATTCACTCACTCACGCACCAATGATCCCCGTCCTGAATCAATCTCGAGGGAATGGTTCACTCGCAATCTATCATAAATATGATTATAAACGCTTCCACTGGCGCGGTCCAAATATTTACTGCATGCAACTCTTCTTTCTCTGTTTATTTGCCAGATAATCAAAGTCTGTTCACGTGGGAATCGACACCATGCACAGAGTCGTTGCCTTTTGTCTGTTCATCCCCTGTGTCTGTGCACGAAAAACCTACTGTTCCATTCATTCAGCAATCCTGTCCGGAACCGTATATTCACATTGGATCGGGCTGTTTCCTGGTACGTGACCGTTTTCAAAGAATAAGTAGCGTACGATGCCACCATCTCGTTTTGTTTATCCTTTTTTCCAATTGGTTGCAATTCAGTCGGTCTCAAATCGTGACCCCCGCCCCGGCTCTCCGCGCAAATCATCTCATATTTCGGAGCATAGTTTTTTTTCATAAAATAGTGCCCGAAATGCTCCGAAAACCCGTGTTTATTTTCGTGTTTATCTCTGTGACCGTTTCGTTTAAATTCGTCAATATCGGGCATCAACTCGATATGTTGTGTGCTTAGAATATTCCAGTTTTCACTGCTCTGAAATAGTTTTATGAAATGTGAAATGCTAATAAAGCCATTTGGAGCGGGGTGTTCCCGGTGGGAAAATGTCTGTGAGATAATGGATGCTGTTCCCGACATTTTCTTCCGGGTCTTAGGTTCAAGGATAACATTTGGTGAACAATGAGCAATACGCGCCGCTACGCGGTCCATACTGTGCAGAATAGGTATGTTTCAACGAATTCCTATCGCTTCTGCTTTGGCTGCAATCTGACAGCGAACCTCTCTATGCAAGGGCCCAGATGCCTCAGGTACATAGTGTTGTTTGATTCCGCCATATGGAAAACAACCTCGTCGGTGTAAATGATCGCATCGTCCCGCTGTTCAGCCGCGCAGGGTGATGGTGTCCCTGAATCTATCTGTTCGTACTGCGTATGTGCATTTTCCTCGTAAGAATGCGTATAGATTCAGTACGAGACAGCCTTCTCGTGCACTTTGTCTCCTAATCGTAAACACAATTGGTCTGGATGCAGAACTTTCATATACTCTTGTTGGACAATCTCCTTTGTTTCATCTCAGCTGATATGTCTCCCAGTAATCTGTGATGAAAGCGTTTTCTATACGTAGTTGGTTATATGTACACTGTGACGTCCTGGCAGGTTGACGAATCTCTGTCAACACTTTGTCGTCAAGTCCAGTGAGTACTTCCTGGGCCTCGAAACATGACATTTCTCAAGACAATCTTTAATCAATAATCCATGCTGTGATTGAGTAATTCTTGCTCCCGTTTTCACACTAGGTGTGGCGATCACGGGAACACTTGATTTTCCTGTATTTTTTTTATTAGTATCATCTGGTTTTGCTATAATCTTGCGTAAAATGAAATGGATGTATTTCTATAAGTTATACGAGATGTGTGGGTTTATGTGTGAGTAGGTCGGCATGCAGCCGTAGACCTGGGCCCGTAGCATTGTGTGTATATATTTCTCTATGAATTTTTGGGTCATTTGTATCGATTTCCATAGATGTAGTAGAAGTGATTTTGAAATGTTGGACTTTAACCGGGTCCCGGTTGGGTAGCACAGAATCATAACTGATTTTTCTTAAAGCAATGCGATATCCTTACAACCTCTCCCGTGCGCTTGATCTTAATCACACAAACCTTCGTAAACACACACGCGCGTACACACACTTGGAAACTGGACGTAGGCACCGACTACATCACACACGCACGCATATCCTCATTTATAGGGGCGCACGCCTGCGTGTGTACGTACGTTTGTGTGTATGTGTATCGTAACAATGTCCTGTCGCGATCAGGCCACTAATGCATGAAGTACTGTGAACTTGAACTTACGCGTTGATGTTGGTACGGGTGCTGGTTTTGTTGCTGCTTTTCTGGTTGACTCACAATGAGCTAGTGCAGGGTGCAAATGTAGAAGAAAACAAACAGGTGCTCCAATTTTAGTGTTTTTGTAACTGGTTTGTCACGAAGTGTAAAATTCTTCGATTCGGTTTACCAGAGACGGTGGCTGCGATGACTGACTGAACGAAGCAGAGCCATGTGATAGAACTCATTCGATGGCGCCTCCTTTAAACCCGGTGGGGTATGCTGCGTGATGAGACGGAGCGTTGTGGCAATTTTTTGCATGTTGACCGTATTAAACTCACACAGGTATGCGAATCCATTCATTGCAAGCGTCCCTGAATGAAACCGATTACGCTACCAGGTGATGTAAGTGATTGTCGATTGTGTACTTGTGTGTAGAAAACTTATTAGAATGAAGAAAAGCAATATAGGAAATCCGTAACTATGCGGTTCCTGAAAAGAAAACGGTGATTTACTAGTCGTCTTTCTGCAACGATTTAGAGTCACCTGGATCTCTCAAGCAAGGAAACATGGAGGAGAAGGAGGGATCAATTTGTCAAGCTCCACAGAACAAAGCCAGTGGAACACGCCCAAGGGGGTAATTGCACCGCGATGGGCAAATGGTTGGAGAAACGGACGGATTGACGACGACAGAGAAAGTAGCTTTATGCTAAAACCGGTTTACAAGCATCGTAGTAGAGGAGGCCCCGTCTCAGGCATGGCTATAATGTTTCCCTAATGAGATCTATTTATGTCATGTTGAGAGTGACATGTTGCACGCGAAATGTGCTAAATCTTACTGGACGCACGCGATTCAAGTTCCTGTAGATGAGAAGACTAAGATACGAATAAGGAGAAAGATTTGACGTGAATCAGATTTAAAACGAATAAAATTAGAGTTTTATTTCAGGTTGAGATAAAATAGCTGACATTTGCGGGATAACAATTAATAAACATACAAAACGCTCGGTCCCATTGAAAACAAGTCGATTATAGGACAACAAGCGCCGACCACATTCAGGTCTGCATTGAATTCAGCGTAAGCAGACAATCAATCGTGATTGATGGTGATAGAGGAATAAGGGTGTAGGGGAGGGTGTGTGTGCTGTAAGCAAGACAACGAGGTTAGGCAATGGGTTAAACCATAAACGGAATTAACAGTTGAAGCTGAGAAGTTGGTCAATGAGTAGGATAAAGGTAAGGCCAGGTAGCACTGAACCTTTTGAAACAGTTCTGGGGCAAGGATGAAAATGGTAAGCTTCGCCGGGAGCCCGTCATGTCAAAGTCAGTCTCACGCTTTGGAAATATCGTACAAAACCAGGCTTCATTCAGCAGGATGGCGGGGGACCAGATGTAAAGCTGGCTTGACAACAGTTCACTCGTGGATCTGCGACGACGAATGCAGTAAGCTTCGACGGGTAGCTCTTCCTGTCAACGCTGGTCCAATACATCGAAAATTTTGTGGAAAACCGGGCTTGACTTACCATGATGGCAGAGATCCAAATGTGAAACTTTTGTCAGTTGCTTCCGTGAATGTTGTTCCCGCCTAGCATGGCGATCGGGGCTTTGTGGGTCTTATTGGATCATGTTTTCAACGTGCTGTGGAAAAATATCAAGCATAGGACAGTCAGTGTTTAGGCGGACGATAAACAATGCAAAACTAGCGGTCTAACCACACAACGAGTATGTAATTCACTTTTTGCATCCTTTTCTTTTGAGGCTGGACAACCTCGATGTCATCCGGGTCAATACCACGCCTGATCTAGCGAACCCTATTTGTTTCGCCACTCCAAGCCCTCTGGTTGCGTTAACATCTTCCATTACTGAACAGTTGGTCTTCGTGAATATGGGGTCCACCTCCCCAGCTGATCGTCACACAAACGTATGTAATGAAAAAAAACACAAGTGATAAAAATCTCTAGAAAGTCTGCAGCGAATAGCTGCCACATTTGTGAAAGTTTAAAAACGGTCGAACTCTGCTTATCCTCATACCATCGAATCAAATAATCCGTCAATGCAACCTCCCTCGTAATACTCTGCTTTCCCTATTCAGAAATGAAACTGTTGCTCCAAAAACGTCGGCGACAGTGCCAGCCTCACCGTCCGTACTGACTGGAACTCTTCACCATCCCAAGTTCTTTGTACTTCAATCGTCGACTCTTTCAAATCGCGGCATGTTGAGGCAATAAAACACCCTTCTCTCTGTACAGAATCCATGAATGAACGTGTTTCCTTTGAACTATCATTCAAACCCAGTGTGCGCTAATCCTTTACGACTCTTATGTGTAAAGTACTCGTGATAAAAATTGATAAAATTTGACTGACATTGATTGAGAAACAAATAAGTTACCATTTGGATAGATGGAATAGATCGTTCGTCCAGTCAGAACGGGAGACATGTGCGCTCATTTTCGCACAGGATAATTGAGTTTCAGCATGAGAAGGAATAAGCCGGAGATCGATTCAAGACATTAAATCACAGCACAACATTACTGTTCCAATTAAAATTACGAGTGTTTGTGGAGCAGCAACTTCGTTATTTTACGTCATTTGTCCTTATTCACATGCCTGTTCCGTTTCCCTTCGCAGATCAAGGCGGATCCATCATCCGCGGTCAGTTGGGCTGAGGCCGCTGTCGCGTGTTCTAAACTGGAACCAAAAGGTCATCTAGCGACGGTCCAATCGCTTCACGAACAAGGTAAGCACCGTCTTTCAGTCTTTCGTCGCCACCTTTCAACGGCATCTTTATCCCGTTTCTTTCGTTCCTTCGGGCTTGGGAATATATTTATAGTCAAATTTGCATTATAAGAATTACTCGCAATCTCAAGTTTCTGTTTTCCCCATAGAATATTTACCTAATTCAATCATTTCTCGGCAAAAGTGACATCACGTATAGTTCCGAGTACGAAGTAATACACGATGCTATCCGTGTTTGATAGATTAAATAGTTTGCTCACAAACGACGTGAGGTAGAAGGACGTTCCAAGTGATTGACTGTATAAGATCGGTGCTCGAATTCCAATCGACACTTCGGATTTACTAACTTGGGACGGTGTCCTCGAAGGTGCTTTTATGTAATCATCGAGTTAATCACCGCTTTCCATTCGAATAGCCGATAACTGCGGTCGATGGTCACCGTCGATACAATACTATCCGTGACCTCTTCCTTAAGCAGTGTTAAAGGATCGTTTCGGAAGTCAACCCTGAGGATGGTTTGATCACAATATCGACGAAATGAAAGCCTCAAATTACTTACATTATTAATTCTGTTGATCAAAGTCCGTTAGACACCCTCAGTCCACATTATGGGCTGGATTTATCCACCTGTTTAGTATGACTAAACTCCAAAGCCTTTCTAATTGTTTACGTTATTGTGCCTAACAGCAGAAAAAGTGAGCCTTATTACCGCAATGATCTCTCGTTTGGTTGTGAAAACCGGTAACTTACGCCCTGGGGTGGGGTGGGGAGGAAACTCGAAGCTGAACGGCACATTAGGCTAAGTATAACATGGACACCGCTAATAGTTCAGTTTGAACAACCATTAGTCATGCACTTCCGTACGTCGCTTTAGGTTGCCGTCTGTTGGCTACCCATTTGGATGAACAATAGGAGGAAATCCGGAAGGTTGGAAGTAGGATTGAAGAAAAAATTGAGAAGTCCAGAGGACCAATGATGCAGAGATTGAGAAGATGCGCGAATCCGATTGTTTGTGACACCCAGACATATCACTCAGTGTCTCTAACCATCGGTGGCCATCATCCCGAGGTCACCAGTCAGGGAGCCTAATAGGACCTATGTGACCCAGTCTCCTGGTTAGGATTTACATATCCGCATGCCAGTTCTTAGCTTGATCACCTGGCATGAGAGTATGACAACCCTAATCCCAACCGATCATAGACAAGTTTCTAACCGCGAAAAAGCGGTTTTCAGATCCTTCGTTCGGGTTTGTACTCATTTGAGTGGCCAAGCACACTATGTAATTTTCGAATACTACGCAAAATCACATGTTCTTACTGCAACCGAAATTTCAAAACACCCAGCGGTTGAGGGTTTAGGCATTGTCCAATAAGATCCTGCCGATCTTACTCTATGATCCGTTGTTTCACTTAATCATTTGCTGTCAACATGCTCTCCCTCCGGGAAATTGTGCTGAAATACTAGCAGTATTAAAGATTGCTTTTTGTGATTGGTATCGAGTATTTTGTGTTATTTATTAGTCATTTATGTATTCCTTTTGGTCACACACACACGCACACCGTTTCCCTAATCACTCCTCGTTGTGTGAATACAAAATATTCTTTTAAACAATGGAAAGGAATTTATGCCAGTGGATGAGTTGTCCCCACTTAGGAGTTCTTTTTTCTTCTTCCAAAATTAGCACAAATAATGCGAAGATATGCATACATTCGCTCCATTCTCCACTCCGGTTCTTTTTTTTTTTTACCACGTATTTCAGATGGTCTCGG
>UZAN01044504.1:2450-18398 GCA_900618425.1 Echinostoma caproni | reverse complement strand
AACTCGTTTAACGTCGTTCTCATTTCGAAATACATGTCAGTCTCCAATATCATACTTGTACATTCATAGTTATGGGTAAATTATATTTATTCCTGATATTATTTCCCACATCTATATTCTCAGTCCTCTTTTATCACTGTTTGAACTAGCGTGACCTTCAGCGTTGCGATGAAATTTGTAGTAGTTCGAAAGGTTCACCACAGATTTGAAAAATATTTTAGGTAAAGCATCGTAGAAATTCATTCTTTTAAATATATGATTCCTGTTTCATGACTGTTTAATAATTTGAGCCCATGTATTCGAAATTGCTTATCTTTTTTTATTCGGTGCACAGTAAATAAGTAAATTAATGAAAATATTCCAACCTTATTTAAGAAATTATTTGGGTATAAACTGCTCACGCATTGTCTACAATACTGAAAGAACTAAAATCATAGTCCATGAAAAAACACAAGTTGATTTTTGAACGTTGACCTTGAGGTGTGCGGCTCGTTGAATAAGCGTTTTGTTTTGTCACCATACCCAAACCGGTTGGAAAATTCGAACGGTTTTTGCAAATGGTTAAAGCCCAGACGCAACTTAATCGAGAAGCTCATAAATCCAATGATTCAGTTGGTGTCTTGTGGAGGTGCTTTGATGTGAACATAAGTCCAAATTGTTGGATATTCAGTGAAATTTCTCCATGAAAACATAAACCGAGAGGGAGAAAACCGATCGAATCGAAGCCGGACGATGGTTGCTTTTGATCCCAGGGGAGAAGAGTTGCACACAATCAATATGAGAGATAATCCGGGATGATTAAACGTTTTTCCTCACGCTTTCGTTTAGAAAATGATGGCTCAATTTAAAGTGCAGCTGAGGCCACGTGAATTGAAGCCGTTATGGAATGTCCAACAAAGCAGAGCATGTATTGATTTCAGCAACAAATTCAAATCGCGTCGACCGTCCATTTGACAGTGGGTTTTTCTTACTGATGGCCAACGAGTAATTCAGCATATGGCGAAAGCTGATCTACTGAGCTAGTTTTCTAATGAATTTCGTTTTGCCTATCAAAAGAAGTATATATTCATCCACCTGACGAGTTAGGATGGAAGTAAATACTGTGTGCTCTGTTATTGATCTCCTGTACACACCAAGCTGAATGTCGCAAAACGTTTTGCACTGATAAGGGAGATTTTCAGTAACNCAGTAACTGCTATTCTTTAAATGCATTCACAGAAGTCATATTTTTCATGAATGAATGTTGGTATATCTTTTCGCTTAGGGTTGGTAGTAAAAAACGGTTCGACCAAATCAAATATTATTTTTTTAATTTACACAGTGTCTGGATGCGTCAAGTTTAACTCAGTCAACTATCGCACAGTACGTGGGATTTTAATTTAATCTAAAACCCATTGGTTTTCAATGGTTAGGGTGTGCGGTGTATTGGGGGAAACTGGCAAATTGTGTTTGGCAGTCAACTTGGTGCACTTCATGCTAAAGTGACTGTTTCCAGAGCTCAAAAATAAAGAAGGGCAAATGGAACACATTACCTGTAAGAAGTCTGTGAGTTATTTTATTCAATAAATTGTAGCTACATTTTCTACGGTGACTTTATTATTTCACAACTGATGCACTAGCAACCATCGTCAAAATCGCGAAATCTTACATTCCAATGGCATGTCACTAATAGAAGCAAAGACATAAGTGGGTATTATATGAGATATGTTGCGTCCGATGTGGGGGAGCATATTTAATCCCGTGAATGAGGCTGGAAAAACGAAGCATTGAGAGGAACAAATGTAATGAAAATCAGGATGTTGCACGAGTTTGGTCAATATCGGGATATATATATATGCTGTGTTCAGTGAAGCAAATATGTCTTTTTGTTTTTATTCCTTTGATTTTGTATATTTCTTTATTTCTCATGTTCCTCTCTCCTGTAAACCATTTCTACTGTTTTCTGTCATTATTTTTTTTGAGTTGACTTCATGCTTGTTTACAAGCCGGTGAAATATATAGGTATATGTATTCTGGTTATACTGAATACGTGTCGAACCAACGAAAGTTCGGCGAATGAATGATATTATTGCATTTATATATTGTTTATTATTTTTATTATTATATATATTATTTTTATTATGGTGAATTGTTCATTTTGAGTTTATATTTTTTGATGAATTTCACTAAAAACCCGTAAAAGGTGTTATTGAATATTCATTTTAATGAAATTGAATTTGTAACTTGATATATGATCAATATATAGCTGTTATACAAACGGCTTTTGGTTGTCTGAAATCATGAATTTGATATATTTTTATGTTCTCTCAATTCATTAGTTGACATACTGTATATTTTGGAATCTTATTCCCGCCCTTTATTTTCACAGCCCGATGCATCAGGTCACATGATACCAATTGCAAATCTAGTCGATGAGTTCTCTTTCACTGTGCTAGTTCTACCGGGTCAAGATCCAGGACTTGTTCATATCGGATGGGTGACCAACTATTTCAAGTTGGCTAAACCTGCCGGCCCAGACAGCTCGTCTCTGTCTCTCATTCAAAATTTCCAACAACCCACATTTGATGCTGTGACAGGTCAGCCATATAATCCTACCATGGGTAACCAACTACAAGGGATCAACTGTGTCGAACTGTTCACTGTACGCCAAGTTGCCGTGTGCCTTTTGGAGTCTGATTTGACACTAAAGGTAAAATTATTTCTATCCTTCTTAGTGAATATTTAATGTTCAATAATGCTAAAAGCTTCTGCTCACCCATCTTTCCGCTATCGTTCATCAAAATTCCAGTCCGCCGTAGCCGAACGCGCCTCGTTTATGGTGAACCTTGGTCAGTTGCTAAATCAGATGGCTACCCCAGAGGATCTTGGTAGACGTATGAGTCAGGGATTGTCACTTACGTGTTGGGTAGATGTAGCTACTGGCACTTTGGGGTTCGACTTGAATGGCCGAGATACAGGAATACGTTTTCAGGTGAGTAACTCACCGTTTTTCTATGTTGCTTAGTTTTCACATATCTTGCCTAACGCATGATTGTTTTATTAGTTGTTCTTTTTAAAGTTTCAAACTGTAATCATTATCATTGGAATGGCTTGCCTAATAATTTGTGTGTATAACTGATTTTCTTAGCTTTATTTTACTCTTTGCAACAGCTTTCGTGAAACAGGTATGCTGATTTCATCCTGTTTGAACCAAAACCAGGTGTAGACCAACTAACTGTTTCTCTCCTGTTGACAGGTTGAACCTTCAACAAAGCTGTTCGGTGCCGTATTTTACCGTCCAACTGTACGGGAGGCTATCAACTTCGAATTTAGCAGGCGAAATCGTTATACCCTACCAATTACCGCTAGCATGCTAAGACCACCAAGGCAACCAAACAGCATGCCACCGCATAGACTCAAAGTGCAGTCACTCCAGGTAACGTTTTGTTTTTTCATTCGACTCACCCCAGTCCATTTCAATTATTGGAACCAAAACAGAGTTTTGTTTCTCAACATCGTATGTCAATTTTAAATTTTGTTTTTCGTTCCTAAATGCTGCTAATATTCATTCACGAATGTTTACTAGTCACCTTTCTTTCCTTTAAATTTCGTTTCTTTTGACAACTGAGTTTTTTGATGCACATAATTTATCTTTTGTTTATGCGGTATATTTTTTTCTAAATTAATACATTCATGGGATGCAAGAACCAACATGTTTTTAAAAAATGATCGATACGTGTTTAAAACATATAGAAGTGTATCACAAACGGTCGTATACACGACGACTTTACGTATTATCTTGATTTATTGCGATTGATTGACATCCCTTTAACTGTGTGATGAATATTGCTTGACGGAATTGCTCAGTTTGTCACGTTTCCCGAGACACAGGAAGGTTGAACTAATATCGTAGAAGGCCAACCAATTAATCAGTGTTGAACAACAGAGTCGTGCCACGCCTTCCATTTGAGAACTCCAGGGTTATTCCGACCGGGGTTAGGTAATTTATGCAATTGTCGGAAACAGTGGTGGTTATGCTCCTGTTCACCTTATCAATGCTGAAATCAAAAGTATCACTACTTCCTTTCTATTATGTACCTGTTTGCTTTTAGCGTTGGCACTGGGCTCGTGTCCCTCCAAGAACGGTGAAGCAGTATAGTATGAAAATAAGTGAGCAACGTGGGTGGAGTACCATTCTGGAAGATCCTGTCTCCGAGTTAGCTGTGCAGTTACCCGAGTCTGGACGATGTGTGACCGCACTGGAACTGGACGAAATGCCACATTTACTCAAGTAAGGAACTGATAGGTGGAGGCGATTGACAACTTAACTGGTCATTCAGTGTAACTTCACTCTAGCGCCCAGAAGATCATAATCGGTGTTTGTTATCAATGAAAATCAAATGGGCTGATCGAAACAACATTCAGAAGTATAGTGTGATAGGGGAAGTCACGATTCACTCTCCTTTGTGATTTACTTTATGTGGTTTGCTGCTTCGATTATGATTACTAGCATTTTTGCCCTTCCCATTGAGACGTAAAAACAGTACCGCTTACCTATCTATATTCTAGTCTCATCTCATCTCTATCTCATCAATTTTACTCTATTCTGCAGTGAGTTTCCGCTTGCATTGGTCGAAAGTTTTGTGAGTATACTAAGGTGCTTAATTTTGTGGTTGAATTTTGTTTGAACTGAACTCGGTCTTTAAACCTCTCATCCAATTTCAGGTTTCACTCGCACACCTTGGAATTGTATCAGGCCTTGTGCTGTCACGCCAACCACAATGTTGCTCAAAGCCTTACACATCACGTTGACGCTCATCAACTGTTGCATGTAATAACGGCCGCTGGTGAGTCTAAGAGTTCATTCAAGGTTCATTCATCCTAACCCCTGGTACAACAATTCACGATCCAACAATACACTCAATCGCGCAAAATTTAAAGCACCATTTAATTGATTAACGGGCTCATATGAACTCTCAAGACCTTGCAGAGTGGAATGTTCACTCAAACATTCGAGAGCCCTCAAGTTGACCTCTTGTTCCGGGTTGAGTGACCAAGTTCCGTAATATATATACATATGTATAACTATAAAGATACACCACCAAAATAACCATGGGCTAATGAAAAATATAGGTACAAAAATGGGGAAAACAAAAAACATTCAACTTGGGGGAGGATAATAACCTATTTGTTTGTTTACTGCACGTCATTTTTAGTTTTCGTTTATTTTTGGGATTGTACACAGGAAAGGATGCGCTCACGCCACTGGCTTCCGTTCGATGCCATATCCCGCAAAGTCTCCAGCCAAAGACAATCTGAATCTTTGGGACCCCAGACGGGGAACCGGGAAGCCCCAACGGAAGCCAGATCCGAGAACAGTCTCTTAAACCCTTTGTACCACTTCATAGCCTGTCCAACTAGCTGTTTCCTTCAGCCTGAACCGATGTTTGCGAATAGTGCACGGTGTGTGTGTGGTGGGTTCCTGCCAATCTTGCAATAACACTTCGCACTTTGAAGATGCGAAGGACATATCATAGCGAGTAACCTCAATTGCCAAACGATTCAGCGAATCTTGAACCGTTGGTGCGTTGTCACCCAGTAAGGCAATATCATCAGCATACTTTAAGTCTACGACTCTGTCTCCAGGAAGAAGCTCAAAGTTCGGTAATATATTGCAGCATTGGTCAAATATGAACGAGCACCTTCCGCCTACGCGTTACAATTGAGCGGTGTTGGTATAGTGTCTGTCCCAGCTCGCTGATTGGACGACAATCACAATGTGTGCTTGGATTTCAGCGGCGAGAACTGAAAAAATGTTCCTCAAGCATTGAATGAGTGGTGGATATGATAGGTCTACAAAGCACGTTAAGTTCACTTGGGTGCATAGGTTTCATACTACGCAAGTGTTCTCCGTGTAAACATGTTGAGTGCATGTTCCTTGATCTTCGGATGGAGTTTTTATGAAGTAGTTCCAATGTCTGCAAAACTAACCAATTTTTGTAGTTGATTGTTCTTGTCTGCCGGATTTAACTACTAATACTAATTCAATATATTGAAGTTATTTCAATTATTATTGCGCATATAACTACGAAGATTTGTCTTTAAAAGCCACTTACAAGCCGAATATCCCAAATGGCTTTCTTGAATGCATTTATACAAAACGTGATTAAAACAAAGGCGTTTTCATCAGCGACGGAATAAATGATTAGTGTATAATCTTCATTACACTTCGATTTATCTTTGCTTGGGTGGTTCTTTCATTATACGCAGACTAACAATAGTGTTTAAAACGATCTTTAACCTCATTCTATATGATCAGCGAACATTGAGTATTTCATTCAAGGGGTTTTAGCCATTCGATTGCTTTAACTGGACTTGAACATCAAACAAAATTGATGGATTGTATTGAAATACGAGCAGATGAGATAGAAACCGTTATGCTCAATTGTAACACAGTGTTATTTTCGCCCTGAATATCTCTCCATATCGTTTTAATTCTCTCACCTACTTCGCTTTTATAGATATTCCTGGCCCACTACGCTCTGGATTTGTTGAGCTCATGCTCACTATGCATGTGAGCAGCCATGTAAAGTTAAAGCAGGTGACCGGGCGTGAGTTTATAGTGCCCCTAAATGTACTAGGCGCCAGCAAGATAGAGTCTCTTGATTACGGTCTCTCGGATGAACTTGTTGACGAAGAGGGGGACGAAGCTCACTGCGATCTAGACCGAATTCCAGCAGTTACAGAACATGTAAGCATTCGTCCAGCTTTGAAGACAGATCCACATCTGCTGATGTAAGTTTCGCTGATTGGTGTTTGCGTGAAATTAACATCTGCCCTCTTTGCGGTAGCAACCTTGGATTAACCGATTAGCCGATTCGATTATTAAGAGGCACTAGGCAATCTTGGTGGTTTTGGGTGTAGGTTTCACTCCCAAAGTAACAAAAGTGTATGTGAAAAGCTGTAAAGCATCAATCTTGTCAAATGCCATATTAAGTGCTCATTCATCTTCACTTCATTGTCAGTGAACAAACACTAATGTTCGAGCCGCATTGTAGGACTATCGAGATTAAGAAATCGCGGCGAGTGCCTGACCACCATAGATTTCGGTGGCTTGAGAATGTTTTCAGATAGGCCTCATCAGTGTATTATGTTTTCTAATGAAGATAGTAACCGCAACAAGAGCAAGGGCAGCCAAGTTAGGACCTGAACTGAAGTGAGGAAGTTGTTTACTGAAGGATTTGGTTATTTGGATCACCTTAGTTTCTCTTGGTGATGATCTCCGAACCAATCTCGTCACTATTTGGAGACAATGAGTGATGTACCTAATTCTTAATCGATGGTTTTCGTAAATATGTATTTATAATTCCTCAGCTTTTATTTTAATTTTACTGGTTCTCCAAATTGGTAAGCGAAAGACCTGTGTACAAAAGAGTAAAGGGCAAGCGAAACTAATTTATTTTTACAGCATTAACCAGAAAAAGGTTATGCCTGAACTGTGTTGCCTCCGAAAAGCCGGTGGAATTTAAGGAAGGGATGAAGTGTCATATATGTGCAGCGAATAAGCGTAGTTAGTGGCCTCATTGCTAAGTGGGCAGTATGCCTGTGAGTTACCGGTTTTGATCCTTAATGATGCCTACAACAATGCCCCGCAAAGCTAAAAGCAACTGTGCAATGCTTCCCATTTTCTCTGTGTACATTGCCTTGGTCATAAGCATATCAAATGTGACTGTTATGATCGTAGTCTTTCATTTGTTCATTTTTTAATTTACCGAGGAACATCCCTGTTTCGATGTGTGATACCTTTGGGGTATGTGTTATGACCCGTACTGGAAAAATTCATCTCTAATTTTTTCATCCTTAATGATCACTACAAGTCATAGGCTATTGCACCGCAAGTTTCATGCACGCAATGGTATTTCTTTCAATTAATTATCGTTTTTATTGGTTGGTTTTCTCGACATATCCCGGTCTATCATCATGAAAACATTTATTGGTATCTGATACTATTAGGAAACTAGATAACTAATGAGCTAAGAGCTTTTAGCTTTTTTGTATCAAAAATCGTGAAGATTTACCAAAGTTGATGAACGTTTGTAAAAATCATTTTTTACTTACTATGTTTATTCGGAGATTCATGTTTCGTCGTGCATAAGCAAAGGTTCATTTATAATGTTTGTGCCTTAGTTTACCTAAAAATATCAAAGGACTTTGGTTTTCCATTTAATAAGAATGCATCATATTTATGCTCATTATTGTTGTTCCAGTCCTGGAGCTGATGGTACTGGAAACATCCCTTTACCCACATCACAAGAAATGGGTAAAGAAGACACTGCACTTTCTGCCGCCATGTCTGCTGCTGGTCCGGGAGGTTTACTGAAATTGGCTGATTGCCCGGATTTCCCGATTACTCAGCTACGAGATTTGTGTCTGAACTGTCTGGTGGACTGTGTCAATAAAGGTGGGAATATTCGTGATCCAGCTGGGGGCAATTTTGAGCATCTTCTATTGTAAGTTTTTCTTTAAACTCATTTAGCTAGCTGTTCTGTTGCTAGTGATAGTATTCCCCACATGCGATGGATAAATACGAAAGTCACTTCTTGCGTATATCCGTTGGTTACCGCGCACATAACTTGTGTCTTGTATCTCTTATACTTTTATGGAGATCATAATAGCCTCGGAACGGTTGTCACCGGAATATTTTTCTCGGTTTTCACTATCTTCCTCTTTTGACAACCGCTATAACCATAACTGAACGTTTTTTTAGTTGAGATTAAGTGTTACTCAAAATCTTATTGTTTCTACACACAGGCCCTTGTTGCGAACTGTGAACAGCCTGTTGGTCATGGGAACATTGGATTCTACACATTTAAACACATTACTGGCTATCTTGGAACCACAGGCGGTTAAGGACACGCGAAATCTGAGTGGTAAGTGAAACGAGTTGACCCGTCATTCTCTAATTCTGATGGGTCACGAAGCTTATATTGATTGATGGATATCCGGCTCAACCAACGACTCATAGGCACAAGATAGAGATTTTACTTAAGGAAGCTGCTATGCTGCATGATTGCACCAAGCAGATTTATATAATATGCCTCCACTTAACACATTGTTTAGGTGTTCAAAATTTCCAGAAGTTCCCGAAACTAGACTCCCCTGTTAGAGAACACAAAGCGATCTGGTACTTCTAAATAACCGCAGATCTCAATATATCACTGTACATATTCCTTAATTGCATAAGTGGAATAAACATATTTTGGGACCACTATGAGTCACCTTCATAGAAAACGTTTTCTAAAGACATCAGGATTGCTATTTTGTTTGTTTCTCGAAGATTCATTCCCCCGGATGTCAGACTAGATAGCACCAAACTACTTAAACGCTCAGTCATCCTGAGGAATGATTATACGAAGGTTCTGGTCGTCAAATGTGGAGATGGAAAAGGATGCGCCTATTGGTGATATTCTTACAATCAGAAATGTGGGTCTACGAAAATAAAACAAGAGATAATAAGGGAGTTCGACGGTTCATTTCTTTACATTATGCAACGCCATCTGAAAAGAAGAATAGTACTTTTCAAAAGACATTTTAGGTGATATTTTTCATGCTAACATTTGCCGCCGTCTACCTTAATTCTACAGCACCAGCTGGTTTGGGATGCACACACCATATTCTCACCCTTTCGCCAAGGTTTCGAACATAAATATTCCTTCGTTTAAACCCACTACTTATATCGCTCTTGTTCTGGGAGCTTTTGACTCGATCAGCTGTATAAAACTGTGGTACTGTTTCTCCTTCAAGACTTTGCTGGATAATTGTGCTTTGATATACGAACAATGGAAACCCATTTCGAGATCGCGACTTTTTCTTACCCGAGTTCACCACGAAAAGTGATGTTCGTCTGAGTTGTCGTCTCTCTCTCTGTCTCCTTTTCCATCCAAGTTCCAGATGTAAATGATTCCAGAACCGACCCTGTCTTCGTGCAAGGATAATGGATTTGCTGTACTTCCACTTATCCGGCTGTCCAATCTAGAATGTTTGGAAGGTGGTGTCATTTTTAGTTAAGATCCAAGTCTATTAAAAGCCTTTGGGATAACCTGAATGTTAGTGTAGCTATGTTTGGCACCTGCAAAGTGTAAAATGTCTTATCGGGAATGGGGAGCTACCAGTCTTAGTCTAACATAGGTCTAACATAGAGAAAATAAACGAATTCAAAATGATCGGTTACTGTTTGCCAACTTGAGACTCCTTTCTGTGAAGGTTTGAGTGTCATCTGCGGTTAGCCGGCCGGTTCTCCGGTATGACATGGCTGCTTGTGGGAACAAGACAAATGGAGACCATCAATCCACGAACGGTACAATCTACACCACGTTGTCCGACTCTGACGGGATTACCGGAGGAATAACACCCAGGCAAGACCAAGAGTTCCAGGTAATCGCTTTCGTGCAGTGTAGCAAGTGTTCAAACCACATGGATTACAGTGGCTGATACACGTGTTTTACATGCCACGTTATAGGTTGTTTCGGCGGTCAATGCCTGTATTAGTAAGTGATGAGTGTTTAAAGTCACGAGTAGTCAAAATAAAATCTGGCATGCAGTTATAAATACTCTGACCACGGGACTTGGACAAATTGTACCTCCGGCTTAGTCCAATAGTTGATTAGAGGCACAAAGTTATATGATTCAGTGACTGGGTTGGAAGATGAAAACTGTGACAATATATTTCTATGAAACACAAAATGGATTTAAATTAAACAACTTTACGCAACCAAAATAAAAATATCCGCTCGCGAAGCTGTACCATGCTTTTAGGTTTTAATCCAAAGTTCAATAATATTCCCATTTCAGTGCCATGAACTACACAATTTTCGATTAAGCTTTGGCCAAAACCCCCTATCCTTTAGCCTCGACATACAACCTTTAGCGGTACCACTGTAGGTGAGACAGATCGAAACGTATCGGAATATGCTGACGTAAACGAATGTTAAAACCTTTCATTTTCTATAAATGTTGATGTTGCAAGGCTTGGTTAAGAAACGAGGTGTGGCGACAGTATGCTGCGCAGCTGGCTAGCGTAATGATTTTAATTAGCGCCCTACATACTGATTTGAGGATTCTTGACCAATGTTCTCGTGTCGCTAAATCATTTGCACATCTCGTATAGCTTCATTGTTTTCAGTGAACCAATAATAGTAATAATACGCCAATTAAATAATTATAAACGCTTACCTGCTTCTACTTACTGATCGCCTCTAAAATGGGTAAAACAAGGGACTGTATGGTGGAAGAAAAACATTTGGTGGTTGGTATAAAACTGCGCATCCAAAACCCTCTGATCAACGGGCGCATTTTTAAAGATAAAAACAGCTGGAACACCCAATCGTTCCGTAATGATTAAAATAGAGCGGCGTGATAGAAAACTATGGAAAACTTGCCAAGAAACCTTTGCATGACATTATATTTTAGGATACCAAAAACAGATTAAACAGATTATTTTATATTCAAGTTGGGTCCTTTACCGAAAGAGAGGCTTTGAACGGCTTTACTGCCCACTTCTGAGCGTCCGTAACTACGAAAGTACCATATTTTGTAGTTGATTTCGTCACTATTCAGCCTCACTTACCCGATCGCTTTAACCAGTCGGCATATTCCGCTCGTTTTGCTTCGACAGTTTCCAAGGTCCGTCCCACGGGCTGGATAGTCAGCTTCCTAACCGAATAGATATGTCCATCCAGTCGGTGTTTGAACACCGCTGTCTACGCACCATTGCACGAATCTGGTGGGGTAGCCGGATGAGCAATGCTGTGGTTAGGCGCAGAGTTTTGGGTATCCGCGATCGCCACTGGAGCAAGTGGTCGACCTGCATAGATTACGTCGGTTGGGGCATGTGCTACGCATGTCACCAGATAGGTTACTGCGGCGAGCGATGTTCACCGAAGCAGACACCGAATTGTAAAAAACCAAGGGTGCTCAAGCTAAGACCAGTCACAAGGGTATGAAAACCCTAACCAGGAGACCTGGTCATATAGGTCCTGTTAGGCTCCCTGGTTGGAGACCTCGGGATGATCGTAACCGATGGTTAGAAACACTGAGTGATATGGCTGGGTGTCGTAAACAGTGGCGTTCGTGCATCTCAATTTCTTTGCAACCTTAGACCACTAAACTTCTCCATTTTCTGTTCGACTCCACTTTCAACTTTCCTGTCTTCTCCTATTCTTCATCCAAATGGGCAGCCAAAAGACAGCAACCAAAACTGGCGCTCGAATATGCGTGGTTAATGGTTGTACAACCTGAATTGAACTGATCTGTCCATCCAGCCACCGATTAATCGAAGTTTTGTTGATCAGTGCGTCCGAGAAGTCCCTCTCCGTTCTTTTCTTCACCTGCCTCAATGTGGTTGTAGGGTTCTCATTGACTACTCATCGTAAGATACAGGTTTGAGCGTTACCTTTCGATCCGTGGCTGTAATAACACGAAGTTTTGATATTATTAACGAGGCGTTTGGCAACTTCTTTCAAATCGTCCCCTTTGCATGCACATTAAAGTACTCCGTCGGTCTCTCTCGTTTGTGAAGCCGTTGAGCCTTTACTATCCATCCGATTTAACATGCTCCATAGTGCAGCTGCTCATAACGGAGAGTAAGGTATAACATGTTACTTCCACTTATTGCGGTGCGTTTTTCTATCCTCATTTCCTGACGAATCGAATGCCGCATTACGGTACTACAAGGAAACTCTAGAATGCGCTACTTCTGTGAGTAAAAATCTAAAATGTAATACAAACAGTATATTGTTTTACATTCACAAGCTCTGAAATACTATTATCAGTTCATTAATGCTGCATAATTTGATTCAACGACAACGGTCGAGCCTGAAGTCTAAAGCTCGATGGGAAAAGATGTACTAAAGGCTGGCTTTTATGAACGGTGTTTAATATCCTTGGTCTAATAATGTATCCACTTTTCAAAAACGGAGTTAACTTTGGGCGGAAATATGGCCCCGCAGCTTTCCTTTTTTATTTTATCACTTTTTGATCTATGTCAAGGCTTGTCAATGCAAAACGATATACCGTTTGTGTTGCAGTTGAAAGTTTTACTCACAGCTGTGTCACATATACGGAAAAACTGAAACTGCACGAGATATGTCAAATGGTTTGACAATACGGGGGCATCGTTTGAACCCCTCCAGGCAATATGTGATATAGCGTGCGACCACCAGATGTCATTCTTTAACCAAGCTTGGCAACATTACCATTTGTAGAAAATTAGTTAGTTTAACATTCGTTGACGTCAGTATATTCCAATACTTTTCAATCTTGACTAACTGACCATCCTTCAGACTTTACCTTCACGCACATTCGTCAGCTCTTCCAGTCAACCATACGCTCGGACACATTAGACTCGGATTTCGCTCTTATTAGAGCTCATCAGTAGTGCATATCCACCATCCCGTCCGGTATTTGAACTCTGGTCTATCGATGGGTCTCACTTACAGTGGTACGGATAAAGTTTGTGCGTCAAGCTTAAAGGACTACGGGTCAGGGCTAAAGAATTGGTTTTTTTTGCTAAAGCTTGAATGGAAAAGTCTTATTATCTTACGCCTTTTCATTCATCATAATCATCTACAAATGTTTGATCGTCTTTCCGTACTAATTATTTTTATTTGCAGCGTTGACGTAAAGGAGAAAAACTGCGAAATGGTTCTACATCCTCAACGATATTTTTGGCTTTCTACGATATGCTAATTTTTGTTTAATTTTACCCTTTCTATTCTTTGGTAATACCACTTATTTCCAGCATCTATCAGTGGAAGTTTGTTGGACTTTCCATTACCCGAGAGTGTGAAACTGGAGATCTGCCGCCTATTGCACAGTCTTTGTGACTTACAATTACGTCACCGTGTGGAGCAAGTAGTAAAGTTCGCCAGCTCGTTTGTCAAGAGCTTGCAGTCGGTAAGTTTAGATTTTTGACACTTATTTCATGTTAGCTAATCCATACGTTCTACCCATTATAAACACCACTAATATATCCTGTGTTAATCTTTTTCTTTAGGATCAGTATTCGCGATACATGGCAATCAAACTGTCGAATCTTCCTTCGTCTGTGGCCGCTAGACGTACACGAGAGTTCCGTTGCCCAGCCGCAACCCAAATGGCTAGTTTGCTCCGAATGCCCGGTCCAGGCGGTCCGACTGGTCGTTTAGAAGAGAGACCAAATGCTCCTCCATCTGAACAAGCTATTTCAAGCGATTTGATGGCCGATGAAGAGGAGATGGAAGGTGAAGAGACTAATCGTTGTGCAGAGGAAGTAAAGGTGAGTACCTTTTACAAGCAAATTCACATTTTGCAATTCATCATTTTGTGTGCATCGGGAGATTTCCCAGAAAGAAAATAAATTTTCAATGTATCTCAATCGAATGAAAAGAACCTTTTGTTAACTTCGTAGTAATAATTGCTTATTTGAATTCCAAATAAACCTTATGCTTGTTCGCGAAAATATATAAGCACGGCTTTTGTAGCTGCTACATTACTGTCCTCATAAAATGGCTTAATTTCAAGAACACAAACCATGTCCATTACGGAATCTAATTTTTTCTGGCATACTTATGATTTAACACCTGCCTTTTACAACGCCGACTAAGTTAGTAAGAACAGAATTCCCTTTACAACTATACGACTCTTTCAAGGAGTTTTCTATTCAAATTACAAACTGGAACCTATATTCATGCTAAAACTATTCCACCTTAGTTTTCTGTCGCAATCCACAGGTATTACTGTTTTCTCGCTGATAATTATTCGGAACAGACGTATTCCTACGCTGACCTTGNGACATACGTATGTTATATTTTTTCGGTTTTGCTCTTGAGTTTTTGAAAATCTTTGATCAGAACCAGGACAATGAAACCTAATGTTTGCTTATATGAACCAAACTGAGCACACATTCAATTTTTTATTCAGGATCTTCTGCGAAGATTTCACAAACACCTAACCGATAAACTGGGAGTAATGCGACCAGAAGCGGAAGAATCTGGTTCAGGTGATCAACTGGGCTCTGTCTCAATGACCGATAGTGGCTATAGCGAATCCGGCCGCTTCACATGCACGTTAACTCGTGCACCGGACAACCTCAGTTTGGTCTCCTTTGCTCAAGTTTATCCGCCGGATGATTTACAAACCGCCTTATCTCGATTGCCCCAAGTCCCACCGGGGATGGGAAACCCAGAGGAAGGGTCTGGTATCCCGCCATGGATACTGAAATCGCTGTGGACATTAATTACCAAGAAAGGAAACAGCGAGCCGACTCCGGAAGAGCATGAAATGTTACGTCGTCTGATCGAAGAGGAAAAAGCAAAACAAAACAGCAAAAGTGAGGTTCAGTATTAAACTTTAGATTTGCCGTTGATTTTCTTATGGTGTATGTAAGGGTAAAAGTTTGCTATCCATTAAACATGTTTATTTCTTCAAACCAACGATTCATATGAACCCGGAACTATACATTTTCAACCTCTAAAGAAATTGTTTTAAATTCAAGTGAGTCTATTGTAAGTTCAAGGGAATCTGCGTTTTGGGTTTCATACTATAGGAGTGCGTAGAGCCAAAAGTACGCATTTTTGACGAGTCACAGCAAAGATACAGTGCTCTCTATCGACCATCGCACAGAACTGTGTAAGAAAATGAGACAATATTTAATTTGTATCTAACTTTACGTGACTTGTAAGTAGTGGTCTGGTATAATTGATTTTGATTGATTTGAACTGACTATCCTTTGTATTTCATCTTCACGCACAATCCTCAGTTCATCGATTCAACCATACACTCGGAAGCACTAAAACGACTAGTCTATTGCTTCCGAGTGTACAGTTTAAGCAGTGAACTGAGAATTGTGCGTGAAGGTGAAGTCCGAAGCATAGTCAGTTCAAATTAATCAATATTTAATTTACTCCATTTGGTTGATTTAGTTTAATCGCC
>UZAN01044503.1:0-14698 GCA_900618425.1 Echinostoma caproni | reverse complement strand
ATTGCAATTTTTGATTTCCCTCTGCAACGAATACCACATATTGGTGTCCCTTCATAGAACTATCAAGCTTTGAGCGATTGACTTCACAATCCGGTCCGTCCGGGTTTGAGGAATGGGTGAATCAGTTGGAACATCGGCTAATCCCGTAAACTATCTTACTATTTGATTTCCTAATGCAACTCGGATTTCACTCTTGTCTCGACCCCCTGATCGGATGTAGTCAAAAGCGGCAGATCTTTCAGTAATGTGCGTGCACGGAGCACTTTCTGGGCAGCCAAAAAACGCCAGACAAACAAGCAGAAAACTATAAAGAGGAAAAGAAACCCGTTTACATAAGACTGTCATTTAAAGGTGATACTATGACGGACAGAGTTACTGGAAGAAGCAGCATGTCACATTCGCATCCAGACCAGCCACCAGGGTGCGACTCAAAGATAATGTTCGTGTTTCTTCGATCTCGTTCTGCGTTCATTCTATCAGTTGTTCCTGTGAAACAAAGCGCATCGGCCACTCGAGCAGACGCTTGACTGGGCGAGTTCATGAGCATCATCCAGCTGGGGTGACAAAGCCAATTACAAGCGTAATCTGTTCAAATTTTGTTCAGTCAGGTCATTTGGTTGACTTGATCGAGGCTTTCCTCCTTCTCTACCAGGTCTGTGAACAACACTCTAGGCGTATTTAACAACGCACTGCACGACCGTAGTTTGAATTCGCGTTTACAATCCCCCCACTCATTCGGACTAGACGTTCGCTCACAGGTACTGAAAAGTTAGGTGTAATTTAATGCCTCATCCAGACGTGACTTGAATGAATCGATGGTTGGTGCACAAGTAACTTGAGGTGGAAGAGTGTTCCAGGTGTTACAAACTCTGAGGCTGAAAGAATGACGCCGGCAGTCGAGCCGGCTCTTCTGGAGCAAAAGTATAAACGGATATCCTCGGAAGTGATCATTCCTGGACAACGTCACACGAGTGGTTAGGCTGATGTAGTATTCGATAAACTAGTATCATGTCTCCCCGTATTCGATGGTATTAAGACAAGTAGAGTCCGAGAATTCGCAGTCTTTCGCCGTAGGGCTTAGATTGTAACCCTTTGACCATTTTGGTTGCTGTTCGCTGCGGACGTTGAAGTGCATTTTGGTCGCGAATCAGCCATGGTNGTACTACACGGGTGGTTAGGTTGTTGTAGTGTTTGATAAACGAGGATCATATCTTCCCGTATTCGGCGGTATTCAGACCAGTAGAGCCCGAGAATTTGCAGCCTTTAACCGTAGATCTTAGATTGTAACCCTTTGACCATTTTGGTTGCTGTTCGCTGCGGACGTTGAAGTGCATTTTGGTCGCGAATCAGCCATGGTTCCATGCCTGTATAGCATAATCAGTGTGTGGTTTCCTCCGGGCTAGATAGCATATCGGAAACAATAGACGTTATTCACATTTTACATAGATTGTTTAAATATGTGCCTGTTATAACCATCTCGAGCTATTCACACTCTTACATATTAGTCAAAAAAGACGAAGTCAGGGATAAACTGTTTTCGTCTCAGAATTCACTTCCAGATGCACAGAAGATTCATCCTCGTCTCACTAGAACCATGCAAAGGATCCTCAGCTGCAGGCTCTGATGGTCTTCCTTCGGCAAGTCTGAAATTCAGAGCAGCTCCCTAACCAAAATTATGGCATTCGTTATCAATGAGTTCCTTTCTTCTCGGTCGATTCCTGAGTCCTGGTGACTATTGTTTCAATCCCCAAATCCTCATCCTCATCGGTTCTTGCCAAACGGTTTTGTCCTATCGCGCCGACTTTAGCTGCTCTAAAGTTGTCTAAAAGGACCATCCTGAGACGGTTACAATCAATCACCACGATTCCTCACGACCCCCTTCACTTTGCATATAAACAAAGAGGTCTACACTGGATGCCGTATCCACTCGAATGCATTTTGGCAGCAAGTCATCGAACAATTCGGCGAAGTCTTTCCGTTGTGTTTTTCTTGAGTGTTTGTCTGCGTTTGATTCTTTTTGGGATCATTCCTTCTTTTTAAACTTGAATCTTTGGCACTCCAAGACAGCTGTGCTCATGGCTTTCTGACTATTTGACAGAGAGGGGCCAGGGAACCAAACTAGGAAGGAGGACATTAAAACCTGTTCTTAATAATTCTCGTGTTCTTCAAGGTGCTGTTTTATCTCCATATCTTTTTCTACCTTTATTGGTGAGCTTTCGTTCGCACTCCCTGTGCACATTCGAAAGTATGCTGATGACGTTGTTTTATGTCAGACAGTTTCATCTCCTTCGGAATTTTATTCTCTTTCTCAAAATATAACCGCACATCCTACAGTTTTCTGATCAATGTGGTCTCAGTCACAACATATCTAAGTGCGTAGAGTGTATTCTAAGTCCTTCCCGTTCCTCGTTTTCAACGGACTCTGTTACCCTTACCGTAAACCTGTGTCCAGATTAACCTCACTCAAGTAACTGGGTGTCACTATCGACAGCAATCTTTGATGATTTACACATATTTTAAACTGTATGTAAAAACTGAAACGCCTGTCTTTCCAGTTACGCAAACTCAGGCAGTTCTGAAGCCCACAGTTAGTACTGTCCTCTTTCTTTCATCAATGCGTTTTATCCATTCTACTTTATTGCTCCCCTGTAGTGTTTCCCGGTCTTTCAAAACAAGACTTCAAAACAATTCGCCTCCGTTTGATGATAATCAGTTCTGAATCATTACTCCCAATGGATTCAATGATCAAAGAACTCATTGATGGTCACCTCGATTCTTATGTTAAATCTGCCAATAAGATTCTAGGTGACCATCTTCATCCACTTCACCGTGATCGAACGGTTGTCGTTTCAATCCGTCTACACACTCCTCATTTGGACATCTACTCTCACTCAATAACAGTTGTGAACATTCCCCTGTACCCTACCTGGCCCGACTTCTAACCAAAATTGAGAAGGTCGCAAGTGAACTATATGAAAGGTTTTGTACATGAAACAAATTTCAGCGACATCCTTTACCTTTCATGTTATATTTTATTATTATTATTATCATTAGTATTATTATTTCATTCTGCGTGACAAATAGTGTACATTTTTACTGAAATGTAAGCATTTATGCTTACACAAGGTGCACTAATACAAATACGAAATACAAAATATCCGGACCTCTGGCGGCTCTTTAACAAAGGATGTTCAACGAGGCGGTAATTTCGCAGTCATAGAAGGAAAGGATGATCTCGCCTATTTATGAAGAGGGCACCCGCAATGATCACGCCACCTACCATTCTGTTGCATTTCCTCGAATACTTTCGAAAACAGCAGAGGCTGCTACGGCACACCGATTAATGGAGTATTTGGAGAAGCATGGCATTCTCTCCCTGGCTCAACTCCTTTTTTTACACGTCTTCGCCGTGGAAAGCAACGTGCATTTAAATGTGACAGGAGGGCAGAAATGCAATTACTATATTTTCTGATCAAGAGCGAAATAAAAAAAGTTGGATGGCCTTCAAGCAATTCATTTTTTCGCGACTAGAAACTGTAAATCTATGTGGCGTGGAATCAATCTACTCTGCAGGCAGAAGAAAGTGATTTCCAGTCCCTCTATTGATATTGAAAAACCGAATGCTGCATTTATTCATTCTTCGCCCGACACACTCCAGTTATGTGGACTCCAATTCTCCAACATCCAACCTTCGTTTGATCCCATCACCTCTAGTGAGATGTGTAAGCACATGTGTTTTCTCAAGGTGTCGACCGCACCTGGTCCGGACAACTAAAGTCCCACTCTTCTTAAAAATGGTGCTCTGCTAATGTCTCAAACTTTTGCAAACAGCTAATCTTTCACTCGAACTCCGAACTATCCCAGACTGCTGGAGCCCAGTGAGATTTACTCCCATTCCCAAAGGAACATCAAAGGTCCCAATGACGAAGCGTTTCAATTACTCTCACGTCCACTGGTTTGAAATCGATGGAGCGATCAGTTCTTCACCGTCTCCAGTTATCCCTTACCACCCCCGATGACACTTATCAGTTTGTATGCAAACATAACCGCTCTACATTGGATTCCGTTTCTTCTCTAGTTCATTTCATTTGTAAGTCCCTCAAGAAGAAAGCCAAATATGTGCATTATGCGTTTCTGGACTATTATTCCCCTTCTGACTCGATACTCAGTTATCTTTTACTCAACAAACTCCAATCGTTTGGCTGTCCAACTTTTTTGAATGGCTTACTGATTACGTTTCGCAAAGATATCGCGACTGGCTGAGTCTAACAAATTTACCCCACCTCGTTTCTTATTTTTCCTTCATCCGGTCTTAATCTTAATCCTGAAAAGTATCTTGAACGTGTTTTCCCCCTAAACAGTTCCCCGCCTCTCTCCGACAATGTCCAGATTCATAGAAAGCCCATGAGCTGGGTCAGTCATTTGAAGTACTTAGGTGAAAGCAACCTTCGGTGATCCTTACATACCCAAATTGTTGCTTGAAAATTAAAATTTCTCTTTTTTTAGGCAAGAAGACTACGCCACTTCCGTTCTGATTTGTCGTCTATAGGCGCTTTCGTTCAACAACGTGTCCTTCTTATACCCCTATACTGGTCTACTGTAACTTTCCTTGGTTTACTGAAGGCTGATGTCAAGTTGCTGAAGCGTGTGGCCTCTCAACGATCAGCCGTGCCTCCCGGGTTCCATTATCTGTTCTCATTGGCAATATGTGTAATGCCCATATTGATGCATGTTTAAAGTTTGCTGACAATATTTTATCTGATTGCACCCATCCTCTACACATTGACTTGTATGCATGCAAATCCCACCCCTGCACCTGTTCCAAGTACAAAGTTATCCCGTCTCGCATATCCGCATACAGAAACTCTTTGGTACCCTATCTTGCCCAGATACTGACCGACAAGGAAAGTGTTCTTCCCCTGAAGCATTTTGTAGTTAACTACTATTTTTGCACGTTTTACGTCTCACTTTTTCACCTCATTTTTACCAGAATTGTGACGATGGTGTATTTTTGACTGAAAGCTTGTACATAAATCGCTAAAACTTCAATGCAATAAAATACAAAACAATACGGAGTTCAGTACAAAAGCTCGTGCACCACAAATCTAATTCTTGTATGAGGTGAGTGAACAAAATCCATCGAAACAGGTGAACTGTTGGATGTAGTTTATGTGGGTTTCTCCAAAGTATCTGACAGAGTAAACCACGAAATTATAATACGAAATCTTTTCAATTACGGTGCAAGAGGTTTGGTTCTCGACGGGATCGAGGATTTCCGCCGACAAAAAGCACTGTCAGTTGATGTGTTTGTCATTCGTCATCTTGACCCATAACCGCTGATCGAGGGGTTCCGCAAGGGTCCCTGCTGGGTTTTGGTCATTTCCCTGCATTTATAAACTACCTATCACATACCCTTTGGGTCAATTACACTACTGTTTGCTGCCTACGATGAAATCTGGAAAACAGCGATACACTACGATCAGTGCAACCGATCAATGATCAATCGACAATGGAATTGGATTAAACGTTTCAAAATGCCAAGTTACTGCTAAGTTCTGGATAACCAAATATTACCAGATACCCTTGTAGAAACAGATTTGGAAGTTATAGTACTGGAAGACGTAGGATATTCTACACACTGAGCTTGAGCATCGTCTATAACTCTGAAGAGATTTTAATTACATAAACGTGCTTTTGGGCAATTCAAAATGGCACTGTTCGTGCGCTCGCTATCAGCAGTAATTTGACCACACAGAATACGCCATTCAAGTATGTAATCCGTGGTTGAACCGCAACAATATCTCAGCACCTTCTACTTCGAGGGATCTAATCTTGACAGACTACATATTGTATGAACTCAACCATCTTTGACGGTTCTCTGTTGACTGTATCTTACAATAATCCTCTAAGTGGCATCTACTGATGTTGAGGACTCAGAAAAGTCACCTAGATCCCCGTATTACTCGTTTGTAGTCAGAGAGTACGGTGTATAGACGTATATTTCATCACATGTTGTATGTGATTCTACAGTTGATAGAGCATTGAACCACTTAGCACTTAGACATTTGTGTGTAATCATGCATATTGTTGTTATTTTCCATTTGTAAATTTGTCCAAAACATTCTGTAAAACTCCTGTAGGTCATGCTAAGTTAGCCAGTTTTTAATAGAAAAGGCGATAGTATTCCTCTCAGCAACACACCTTTGTTTCACCCTGACAGTGGAAGACCTTAAACCATTAGGACAAGTGAGGTTGTGTAGTTTGCTGCAATAGTCATTCATCCAATTCCACAGATTTGTCGCGAGATGATTTTACAGTAATCGAGTCAATACGGTGTTTCCACCAACAAAGCTAACAGCGTCTGCGTAGTCCAAAAAGCAAACACGAAGATATTTATTTTTGTCGATAGTGGACAAAACAGAATGCGTAAATAAGTGAAACTACGGTAGAGAGAGGCTTACAATACGCAAACTGATTAGGATAAACATATCAGTGGAAGAGGACAGAACCTTAATGGTAAGAGTCTTTGGTAGTAATGAAAATGGCCAAAACTTTCAGTTTTCTTTCTTAGGTATTATAGTGATGCGAACATCACGCCATGTGTTTACTATAATCTTCCTTTTGACAAATATATATTGATAGATGAAGCAATTTATACAAGGTGATTCACACATGTTTTAGGACCACTGGGGATCACCCATCAGGACCAGAGGATTTATTTTTGTTGAGAGCATCTAATCTCCCGTAAAACCTGCTCTGTATTGATAATTACAGGAGGACGAATACTAAGTGACGTTGTAGTTGGCCTCGAGAATGCTTGCACAATACTTTTCACTGAAGCATGATTTCTGATGTCACATGAGACGGTAATAGGTCGGGGTAAACGACCATAGAGTAATTTCAGTTCGTTCCATAACCCACGGTAGGATTTGTCACCAAGCACGGTTAAGGCGCAGCCTACAAATTTGGTCGCGCTTTTGTTTTCCGTTCGATCATTGTCACACAGACACTGATATTGCTGTTGTTTTCGTACATCGAATCGCTTTGTGGGTCGTTATCCATAGATGCATTGTGTAATTACTATGATGCCAGTCGCGAAATTTCATAACGCCTTCATGATAAATATCAAAAACTCTAATTTGCCTCCTGAAGTGCTTGAATTTGGAAAATCAGTGAGAAATAAATACAAAAGGTTTCTCAGAAAATCTCGCAGGCATTGGAGGAAGCATCGAGGTGGTTGGAGAGTAGCACTGCGTCAAAGAGCTTTGTCACAACTATGCATACCCGTCATTGTCAGCAACAACGTCCGTTCATTGCTTGGAAAATTAACAGATATATCTGATATTGTGCGCCGCATAGAATATTCTAACTAAGGCGTAATTCTTTAACAAGAGACCTGGTTACACAGCGAATTTAATGAACAGATTACTAAAATTAATGGCTTCGCTGGATACCGTGCCGACCGTCCGGTAATGTATCAGAAACGTGGAGGAGGCCTGGTGACTCAGATCAACAATAATTAGTGCAAGAACGTGAAGCAAACATTTGCTCATTCCACTGGTCAAATATGTGCCTCCGTACATGAATGCAAGCCGAAACACCTCAGTAACTATCGGTTCATTGTCTTAGCTAATGTTGATATTTCTCCCTCTTGTCCCTCGGAGAAGCTTCTACGTTTTTCAGATACTATTTCCATAACTTTAATGAGTAATCTTAATTTCTCGTCATGTATCGTCTGTGGTGATTTCAATCTTATTGATATATCATTCTTTTCTGTTCTGGGTTTGACAAATGTAGTGAGTTTCCCAACAAGACTCGATGCTCATGTTTTGTAAATAATACTAGCATTTTTTTGCCTCCCTCTGGGGTCTTCAGATCATGCTCTGATTAAATTTACCCTAAAAGTGTAGAGCAAGGTTAATCACATATCATTCACAAAAAGCAGTGACATAAAAAGAAGAAAACGTCAATGTGATCAAGAGATGTGATGGTCTCTCAGACGGACTTCAGTGTGTTCGACAACCACAATCCTTCCATCCACTGTGATCACCTTACACATTATCTATACTTCTGCTACGAAATATGCGACCCCTAGGAGACGCTATACCTTTGGTGTGACCGCATCTCGTCCCTCCATCTGAAACAATTACGGCGAATCAAGAAAAGGGCATACAAAAGCAGAGTTCTTCAAAGAGTAAAACTATTATCTCTTGATATCAAAAGTGAGGTACATCGACTGAACGGCATTTACACTCGTATACCCCCACACAACAAAACCTGCCGGAAAACCTGGGACACCATCAAGCAATTGAGTGGTCAATCCTCAATCGTGTCTTGAACAGCAATAAACGTTGAGGAAATAAATAGGACATTCAACAAAGTTACCAAACACACGGGGACAGGGCCGATCATCACCAGCGCACACATCGACACCTGCAATAAAGAACCGTTTACTATTCGACAACAGGATGTTCTGAAAGAGTTGGTGATAATCAAACCCAATAAATCACCCGGTCCCGATAGGTTGTAGGCTACCATCCTTAAGGGGTGCGCTCACACACTTTCGCCATTGCTCAAGGCTCTGTTTAACCATTGCTTGGAAAACGGATTTATACCGGATTTTTGGAAACCTGCCTCCATCACTCCAGTGCCTAATAGAGGCACCTTAAAATTCCGTCCCATTGCATGTACGTCTGTTGTGTTAAAGCTTCTTGAGAAGTTACTCCTTCAAGGAATGTCATCTTAGCTGAATGTGCAGGACCAAAACCAATTTGCGTACCGTCGCTCTCGCTCCACACTAGATGCCCTAGCTTCGCTGAATCACTATATTCCATCAGCTGTCAGAATTTGTTTCTTGGATTACAGTGACTTCTTCAATTGTGTTGACAGGTCTATGCTGTTGAATATTTTGTCTTCAAACGGAATATCGCAAACCATTACTGCATTGCTCACTAACTATTTCATAAATCGATCACAGTTCACGCGTTACCTTGGTCGTTCCTCCTCTTCCTTACTTTCTACATTAGCTGTATTACATTGTGCCATTCTATCCCCGTTTTCCTTTTTCACTTATTTTTCTTCCATGTCTACTTTGCAAAATTTCCTGCTCATTAAATATACGAACGATGTTGCGGTCGGAATCGCCCACCCTGATGCATCTGTCACCCCCACCCTCCAACTTGGCCTTACTAACCTTGCTGAGTGGTCCGCTGAACATAACCTAACTTTCAACCCCTCTAAATATGTAGACATGCTGTTCTCACTTCACAGAGGGAGTCGTTATGAAAAATCTCCTGGAATCCTGTCCCACGTTAAACATATACGATGGTACTATTGTCCAACCCCCAAATGTCAAGTATCTTGGTGTGTTAACTAACCAAAATGTATGCTGGTCTGACCAAGTTGTTTCTGTATTTGAAAAGGTTAGGAAACTATCATTTTATGTCTTACGACTGAAAACACTATCCGTCCCTCGCTTCTTGATTAAACGTTTTCTTTTTGCCGGTGGTTTACCCCTATGGTAGTACGAGTCCCGAATAATCTCGCCAGGGATGCTCAAAAAGAACTTTAAAATGCTTTTCAGATCAATAAATTTCTTATGAAGAAGTAGCGGGATTTCCCGTGAAACTATCTTTCACTTCATCATTTCCCAACATACAAAGTCATGATTCTCGTTATAAAAAAAATCATAGATAACCCTTCATATCCGTTACATCAAGATCTTATTAAGTGTGTCCTTCTCATCCACCCCGTCTCGCTATAATTGTATATTTGCTCGTACGACCGCCTATAGGTCTTCTGTAGTGCTCCACCTTGCCCGTTTTCTTGTCAGCCCAGAACGAATTGCTTCTGAAATGAACTCAGTTATCATGTAAATTGTTTTCTATGACATTGCTTACGACAATTCTGCTATAATTTTTTTCGATATTTGTTGGTTCACTATGTGACTGCTGAATATCCATCTTTCGGGGTGCATAAAGCAGATACTTTACTTGACTTGACTTGTATCAACATACAACTGAGTGAGTTGGATTACCTCAGTTCTGATATGAAAGTTGATGAATTTGACTGCCAATCTATCTCTTGCGCTATAGGCGTTCTGTTTCAGTTCACATAAACATTTCACTATGTCAGACTGGACTGTAGATGGATCTTAAATTGAGGACACCATACATCAAACCAAAAGTTGAGAGTTGAGGTATAAAGTTGTCCGAAACATTCTGTACAAATCCTGTGGGACGTAAACATCGTCAGTTTTGTTAAATCGCCCATAAGGAAATCTTTGAACAGCTTATCATATCTTTAGCTTAACCAGCGATTGCACTATTGCGTCACCCTACTATGTGCTGGATAGAGCGTTGAGCCCGCCTTTGTTCCCACTGGCATCTTATCACTAAATCTGAATCTGTCAGACGCAACGGCCAGTTGACATGACTTCATACGAATCTCAAAATGTGCACGCAACCTCCCAGTACTTCGTTGCCCGAGGCAGATAAAAACACTTATGGTTGTTGTGGACGGCATACGTGCCTGGGTGACGACCAAGTAATGCAAATAAATAAATGCAATAGCGTAGCGGAAACACATCACACGTGTAGCATGGGTCGCAACAGGACCTGAGCGGAAGATCGTACTCATTGAAAAACAAACTTAAAAAAGACATATCACAGTGAGGGTCAAAATGATTTGTGGGGAAGAAAAAACAGAAAATATCCTCATCAACTGCATCTTTTTTCGTGCAATCTTGTTCATTGCATATCTTTTCACAATTTACACTGTAAAACTTACCTGTTACTACCGCTGTTCATCATTTGCAATAGTCAGATGACATTACCATTTCTAATCCGATTTCTATTCTGTCCGAATTTGAGTCTGACTCATCTCGTCTAGTCACGTGCTGCACTTCATCCGGTCTGAATTTTATACACCAAGAATTGTCTCAGATATGTGTTTAACGCAAACTTCTCGCGCTCTCCGTCCGAACAGTGTACAGGTTAACGGAAAGAAGGCGAGCGGAGTCGATCATGGGACGTACTTGGTTACTACCGAAGTAAGTAATCTGTGCTGGTCTCTGTCTCCCTCCAGACTGCCTCAAAAGGGATAATCGTGCTCGGCAGAATCACTTCGGGTGTTCTGATAAACTTCCAATTCATGACGGCCGGCTTGATGCGTGCTTAACATTTGCAGACACGATTTCATCTTATTACACCTGTCCCATTACACGTCTATCACGTTTCTGGTTACGAATAGTACACACCCAAACTAACGACCCGATGCTAGTATTACAAATCCATAGGAATGAAAACACCTCGATACCAATCGACAGTTTCTCAACGAGTATGTGGCAGAAGTCACATTTTGCTGTGACAAACTCATTACAACCTTTCAAACGTTCTACTCGTAAATCGGTGTAGTGCAAGTTGCGTTGAGAATTCCTTTTCAAACATTTTACCAATCTGTTTTGAACGCACAGTATCGGAGTCTGAATAACATCTCTGTCCATGCTATTCCAGTTTCTGGTACGTTGGAATGGTTTAATTGTTTTCAACGGTGGTTAAACCTGATCCACATAATTTCGTTTTCGAATGACCCGCATTGGGTTCACTGCGATTCATGAACTGACAGAAGACAGAGGCTGGAAAATCACCATAATTATAAGTTAGCATTATTGCAAACGCAAAGTTTCACTCCGGTGTACGAATATGCGAGTGTGAACCACTCGCACACCGCTTCGTATTACCCCACTTACTTTCACACACTAATCAAAAAACCCTCGAACCACCCTGGAATTTGTTTTATTCACCTATTTGGTTGTCTCTATTTGTTTTCCGGAATTCCTCGCATATCATGACAGTTCTCATTTTCTCACATCCGGTGCCTCTTTCACAGTTAAAATTAAAAACGGAATTTGATCTATTTTTTCACGGGCAAGTCAGAACTTGTAGGTGACTACAAGCTGGTTGTTGTGATTGTTTTTGTTGTAAGACCGCATTGAAGTGATATTGCGCAACTACCCCCGTAGTTGTGCTACCCTTCGGGACACAGTGTACATAACCTCAACATTTTATACCGAGAACAGTTGATAATCAAGTACTACTATTAAAGTTGGAGGTACCAGCTACCAACCATCTACTATATTTTTGCAAGTTTCCCGTTCAAATATATTTTTTCTAAATATATATAAATGTATAAAAATGATATATTTTCCACCGAAATTAGAAGCAATTATCAGAATTTAGTCCCCTCAGGAAAATGCAATCGGTTATTAGACAGAATAATTTTTTATCCTGCTCTGCATATAATATTATTTAATTCTGATCTGTCACCACAAATTTTACCGCGACACTCAAGATCAAGCAAATTTAAATGTTGATAATTGCGAATCCAGTAAATTGCTGTGGCAGATGAAAGTCAGACTAAATGCTTTCATCCATGGGTATTAACATACACATAGAATACTGGAAGGGAATATTTATTTTCAAAAAGAAAATCGTTTTGCACGAACATGAAGTATATATATTTATATATCTACATAAAAATGATTCACCAAAATGTTCTTGGAACTACGCGACCGATTTTTTTGTTTTTGCTACTCATTACGCATTATTTTTCATTCTATTCATTTTGAAATAGTTGTCCAAACAAATTTACTAGATGTTGCAAACGAGGTGATTGTGATGAAAAGAAACTTCTTAAGTACAGGCATATGAATGAATTGACAACATGCTCGATCAATAATAAAAGGCCTCAAACTTTCTTGCAGGATGCTTCTATCAAATAGTAAATTTGACAGCAGCCCCCACACACGCTCACGCCCACCCGCTCAACTGAACATACTTTTCCGTTTTACTCCACACTCCTAGGTGACTAAGTAGATGACAGGCACTGTTTGATTCTCTCTGAGACCAATTTACTGTACAAATATATGCCCCGGAGATTATTTTTTTTAACCTGCGACGTCTGATCCTCCAAAAAATACTTCGGCCGAATAGGACAACTGGTTGAGAGTTTGTAATTCAATGTGGACTGGATTCTGTCATCGGGCAAATGTCTAAGAACGTCCATGAGTGGGTTTGAATCCCACTGGGGCTACTGAACTTTTCACAATCGACATAAAAAATGCAAATCTGCCTGACAACAATTTGAAGAATAACTGGATTATTTCTAATGCTGACCTCATCCTGTACATTATCCCTATCTCTGTTGTCCTCAGTATACTGCAATGCCGTTCTTCTATGCGCAAGGGAGAGGAGACCTTTCAGCTCTGAGTGGAAACTTTCGGAAATACTATATAAATGTGGTTCACTTCTTCAACAGAATGATAGTCAGCAAAATTGAGGGCCACGTTGCAAACGCTCCGAGCATTGATACCTTCCGTGGTATATGTCCGTGTTATTCAATTAAATACACATATTCTACAACTGTCATTTTGTCCAAAGAGTTAACTGTGACTAACAGTTTGCCATAGACAGTTTATTCTGGCTATTGCTTAGAAACTAGAGTGCATATATTACAAGGTCCACTGACGAGATGTGCCAAAAATTTGTTTCCAATTAGTGTGTCAGGTAGTTTATTCTAAGGATTCGTATGCAAAACTGAAGCGAACTTCTCCATGCGCATAATCATTTTCACATTTGACAAAAATTATTTTTTTTTGTTAAAATAATTTCAGGTTATATTAATATCATCATAGAGATGAGTCACAAACAAGTTCCTTGGGTTGATTTAAAAAAAATAGTTTGAATGTGGATCTACTGTCCAGTTTAGAATGGTTCGATAAAATTTAACCATAGGGTAGTATAACGGAACCCTTTGGGGAATACATTTTTGGGGAATTGATTTCTTAAAATGGCTGCCATGGCAACTTGACAGTTCAGAAGCTGTTTTGACATATTTAAGTTTAAAAATTCTCCACCACGATCCTAGTGTGAGTCACGGTTAGCACCGTTTATTATTGAAAAAGGATGTCGTCTTTGGTATCAGTTGCGTGAGTGACAGGCATAAAGAGTTTGCTTCACGCGTGTATGTGTGTCCATCCATCCACCATCCAGAATTGACCGTGGTCTTCCCTCGCCCGCATTTTCTCCACTCGCTCCGATTAAGTTTGACAGACACTGTTGCAATTTCATACCTAAACTAATCGAACAAATTACATTTATTTCTACATTAGATATAAATAAACACAACTGTTAATACCTGAAAACGAAATCAAGCTTGTTCGCTATATTGTTTAGCTTCAGATATTCACAAAAAAGTATGAACTTAGTCAATTAGTTTAATAGCTAAATGCACCACAGCAGAACAGATAGCCTCGGTAAACGAGACCAATAAACTGTGGCAGTTTGTTTCATTACGTTTATTGTATTGCTTAGCAGAAAACGTGACGTGATAAAACGTATCTCAATGCTAACAAGGGTTGCCACAAGTAACTCCATCGCAAATTAAAGACAAGACATAAGTGCAAGCGAAACGTCAGCAAACGTGGTCCCAATAACTTCATACAGCAACCAGTTGTGCAAGTGTGGTTGGAAAATACACGATTCAGCCAACTGTCAAAGCGTGCTTCTAGATGTGTCTAACTAATTTGCATATCAATCGACACCGTTCATATGCCACAACAGTTCGAAAGGCTGAAATTCACATATATTTCAATTAGAAAGGCACACGATTCGTTTGCAAATGAAATGCAAACGTTACT
>UZAN01044502.1:11903-21918 GCA_900618425.1 Echinostoma caproni | reverse complement strand
CCGAGGTCTCCAACCAGGGAGCCTAACGGGGCCTATGTGACCTAGTCTCCTGGTTAGGATTTTCGTCCTCTCATGCCAGGTCTTCGTTTGACCTCCCTTGACCCTTTTACAACCTCTACCTGACTCGGCAAACATTGCTCGCCGTGGCAACCTATTTGGTGACATGCGTAAAACATACCCCAAACAACGTAATCTATGGAGGTCGATCATTTGCTCCAGTGGACCACTGCAACAGCCTAAAACTCTGCGCCTAACCTCAGCATTGCTAGTCCGGTTTTGTTGTTTTGGATTCCTCGTAGCCCGATCTGTTTCGCATCGAGTCGGAACTCCGACACACACACATGCACTCTCATTGAATGTGTGGCTACGCTCCATGTTCGTTGCTCCTACACGGTGCTCCTGTCTCATAGCTTTTGTCTCTGNATCTGTTCTCAAGCGCTAACTGATTTAGAATAGAATACACTACACTGTCATTTCGTTGATGTGACAACATCTACTGGTGGTTTTGGGATTTCTCTCTCTCTTTCTCGATTTTTGCTTGAAAGTAGGTTTTGTTAGGAAAAACCGGTTCCAGAAGTTCAACCCCTGGCGCATGCACTCCAAACCCCAACAGCATAATCAGTCTGTTACGTGCAACGTGTAGGATTTTGAGTGGTTTAACAGTGTGATCTAATTGAAAAAATCTCTGGTGGACAAGGTATCGTAATACTAGTACCTCGAATAACTCGTCTGTTGTATTCAAACAAACTTGATGCATGCTTATCTGGCATAATGTTTATTTCCTTGGGAATACCGGTGATCTTCTTAGTGGCAAATTATTCTACCATCCGTTTTCATCTACTGACTTTGCAATCTGACTGACTCAACAGGCAAAAGCGTTCAACTACCTTTGTACGGCTTGCCATTCTACCCTGAAATCTGTCGATCTCTAAATCGTCTCCACCGGCCGAAACGTTGCCGATGCTAGTTATGTTTAGTCCGCATTCCAGTCTACCATAAGGAGGACATATGGTTGTTTTAAATTGTATGTTTGCTATGCGGAACAATATACCAGGCGCATTGCTACGCGCCCAGTTTCATCGGGCCATTCTTAGTTCATGTCGATCGAATTCATGCTTCATTCGATTCGATGCGTGTGTGAATGCATGCCTGGAATTATCCGTTTCATGTATACTGGGCGTACCCCCTCCCCCCTCGCCTCGGATCGCGTTACATTTGAACTTTTCTTTGATGCACAATGTTCAGTCTACACCGTCGACGCGAATGTTCCCACACAACTACGGCACCCGGGTAATTTATGGACAGTAGAAAACGACGCGAGTTGTGCCCTAGTCGGAGCTGTATTTTTTTATCGTTGTGATTGGGTCTTTCAGCGAAGTAGAACCGTAGAAAAAGTGTTTGTATAACGTTCTCAAGTGTTTTTACGTACATCGGTACGTTTGCTAGATCATAATAACTATTTAAATTTTGTGTAAGAGGTTTCAGCTCTTGTTTGAGTAGCTCGTATATCTTTCTGAATAATATTACACGGATAGTTTCGAAATCGAGGCCGGCCTGAAGATGCGTGGGAACAGGTACGATTTTGTCACGGAGTATCATCTGCATAATGTCCAGTCATACAATTTCTTTTTCATCTATCACAGACGATTGTTTAAGGCTTGACCTTCGCACGGGGTATTACTTGATGTTCAGCACGATTAAGTCCCAGCTCATCGTGCACTAAATGATACAATTCTATAAGCATCAGACGACTTTCAAACAGTCCTTAAGGTTACATCCTTCAATGGATTGGTTATTTTCGTTTTTCCGAATACTTTTCAAGCTACCTGATTTTCTAACTGAGCCGTTTTTCTGCACATGTTCAAGCAGGAAGCGTTAGTGGGTCAACGAATTTGCAAACTGTTCGGTCCGTCAGCGTTAGAACGGCTTCGCATTCCTTTATCCACCCCTCATTGGCTTGTATGGTCTTCATAATGTTCAGTACTTGCCTTTCTCCAGATCACTTGCTTGTTATGTGGACTTCTCACAATTTACTACTTTCGTTTGTTGAACTTGTGTTGATCTATAGTTTCTCCCAATCCTGAAGGTCTCACCAGTACACACACCGCTTTAACAGCACACTGACTTGGTGTGCTGACTCGTGCATCTACTCATTATCCTTGCAACCTTAGTCCTTGTGAGTACTCTATCTTCTCTTTGACTCTGCTCGCATCCTTCCATCTTTTCTTTTGCTCTATCCAAATTGGCAGTCGCGAGACAGCAACGGAAACCGGCACGCGGTTAATGTTTGTAAAAACTGCAACTGAAAACGTTTGCTCTGTAACCCAACCAGCTGCAAAAAGTGGCTTTCTTCAATCCAGAAGATCTTTTCATATCTGGAATGTCAGGGAGTAGAAGTCAGACAACATTTACTCTCCTGGTCCTCTAGGGTGAGGCGTCGATTCGAATTGGTATCTCAATCGGTAAAATGGTGAAGGAGTAATCGATCTACGCAGATGAACCTCCAATCCGCCTCACCCGCTGCCTTGCAATCAGGTTCTTGTCAAACCTAAAGGCTTTGGTTGAGAATCCTAGTCGTTCTCTTACTCATTAGCTGAACACCCTAGCATTACCCGTCTATCAAACTCTAATGCGTAGAAAAACTATAAAGAATTTCATACCGCATCGATCGTCGTGCAGGATGACCATAACTGTGCTGCGGATTTCATCGAATGGGATGGATTACTGCTCAGAAATCCCAACCTTTGTACAGCTCTTTGTGTCTCGCACCCAACCCTTTCCATTCTTCCAACTCGTCAGATTGCACCTTCCAACTCGTTTGAAACTAGCCATAGGTCGTTCCCTAATATCACCAAGTTACTTACCACGAAATAGATAGCAGATTCTGAAACTTCGTCAATCGCTGAATTTTGGATTCTTCAAAGTGAGGGCTCTGCCTGCCGCTTACAATCGAATCCTTAGGGATCGATGCTTGTTACGTATCGGATACTCGAATTAAAGATCCTACTACTATAAACCACTTGATTGCGCCGGATTTTTCCTCCAGGTACGTCCTTCGCACAGCAGGCGACGACGAAGCCCTCTCAGTAGATCAAAAGCGGGTAGGTGCTGTACTCAGTAATAGTGCCGAGTCCTCGATTGGATCCCCGTCAACAGTCGACTATGTGGGATTGCGCTTCCAGGGGTCAATCAGCGTCCGGAAGGGCGGCAACATGAAAGTGTTTGTTCATCATATCAGCATGTGCACCGACTAACTGGTATTTTAACCCACAAACGGAAGATTTTTACCAATAACTCGTTGACCACTTCACAAACAGAACTCAGCATACTCGGCTGGGTAAGAAAAGATCTAAACGGCTCGTGGACAATTGAAGAAGCAGGGAGCAGTACTATCCATGTTCTTGTTTTCCACCTACATTAGTGACCCGTTAGCGAGTTTTCCAGCCCAGGTATTTAAATACGCTGACGACGTGCCCCTTTGCCAAGCCATTTCTGTGCCTGAGAACCTTCTAAATTTCTCCAGCAGTCTATCGCATCCGTAAATTTTCCGTTCGTTCTGGACTGTCTCTTAATGTACCCAAGTGCTTCGAATGCACTTTTACTTTCTCTCTCGATCTGTTTATCTCCGTAACCCCTCAGTCATAAACACAGATCCTTTAACTAGAGTAGATTTCGTGAAGTTTTCAGGAGTTACCATTTACACAAAGTGAAAGTGGTCATCGCCTTTTTATAGCTGTCTGGATACTCCGTTGATTATCTTTTTAACTTGGAAGGCTTAAGCGGTCCAAGACCAAAGAAATAAATCATATCAGCAGTGCGAATCCATCGACCCAACTGGGGATTGGACCCGGGACCTCACCGATAGAACGCGAGCATACTACCCACTCGGCCACCGGGCAGTTTCCATCTAAGTCATATCCCTGGAGGCTAGTGTCGAGACGAGCGAGGACCGTTACTCGCAACAATCTCGCATAGACGGGCTGTGCTATATCGTGTGTATAAATCAGCAATGTGTTTCCCTTGTTTCTTTATTGTTCTCCGGTGTTTTTCGCTGGGCTACTTCAGTCAGACTTCGAAATTCTTTGTCGAGGTTTGTCGGTTGTCAGTCGTGTGTTTTCTACCCGTTGCTACTTTATCGAAAAACTTTACTTGTCCATATGTGAATCATTTGGACAGAAAATCCCCTCTGACCCTACTCATCCTCTACATGGCGATCTATCCCAATTTTTGACAAAGTATTGAAAATGGGTCCTCATCGCTCGGGTGAATTGAATTCCATCTCGCCTGTTCACCGAGCTTGGTAATTTGTTTGCTAACGTTTCATCACCAGTCGAGTTGACATCATCACAAGCATTGACGATGACACCTCGGCTGATGATGAAACGTTTGCGCAAACAAATTACCAAGCTCGGTGAGCACGTGAAATGGATCTATCCCAATACGGCTCTCATTCATCCACGCGTTTTACATATCGTTTATCACTCTCGCGTTAAACTCTATAGAAATTCTACGGTTCGCTAGAATCCTTGCACACCGTTAGCGCGTTTCTTTCCTAGCAACATTGAAGGTTAAATGTTTTACTTGTATTATTTCCCTTCGATCATGTGTCTTTTTTAACTCAAATGNTGAAAGTCTTTGCAAATACAAATATAAACTCTTTCCTCCACGGTGAATCATTTTTCTTTAAGTAACTGTTTCTATGCTAACATCCTCTTTTTCTGAATCTTTGTAATCATTCTCCTCCCTCCTCGTCCACTCATCTCCAGATGACTTTGGTAATGACTCAGCAACCCGCTTCTTTCCGCCCGAACCCATTTAATTATGTAAATCTCCATTTATGGTATTCTTCTTACAACATTCCGACTTATTTAATGTCCGTAGACAGTTGATTGAGAGCATGCGAAATGAATAACCAGTGNGTGTTATCTGTGCTCATGTTACATGTTCAATGCGAACTATTGTCATCATCGTGACTCAAGTTGGAAATACTGGCAGGCCGAATTGTTCTTACCAAGGCGTCACGTACAAGTGAACTGTTAGGATAGAACAAAATGTGATCGCTGTTCGTACCTATGCACTTGGAACACTTTCTTGCCCGTATCTCACACTGTAGATGAAAAGCGCTTTTTGCGGCAGGAAATACATGCAACTACCTCAACAACTATTCATTCTCGTTCCCTCAGTTCCAATTAGTCGATGGACAACCGTGTAATCTCCAGCTGAACCTGATCGAATTTACGCGGTAAACTGGCTTGAATGTTGTATGAGATTGTGAAGGCATATGAACACAGTTTACTGGTTCACAGCCTTTACGAGATGAAAAAGATGACCTCTAGTTTGATTGAAATGTTAGTTAGAGGTACATCGGTACAATTCGCTGGCAGTTAATAAGGAAGCGACAGGATTGAAGTCGCATCAACCAGTGTCTGTGAGTATATTCAGGGATAGTTTAATAATTTTTGCACTTGCCTTCAGATTTTCCTCTTGCGCTCTTTAATTGTAATTAGCGAAGTTCTTACGTTTTCTAGCGTTGATGATGTCACCACATGGTAACAAACAAAAGCATAAGTGTGACAGAAATTTCGGCGTGATCGTTGTGCGGCGAATATGCACTGATCCAGTCTTCGATGCTTTATACTGCTGCTTTTGCACCGCATCTCTTGCCTTCGAGCGAACCGTAACAGCCTATCCCATCGCGTAATTCTGTGTGCGCGGTCACCTACAGATCGATGAGACTCCGGCCTAGGTAGCATCGGATCAATCTTTGTATGTATGACGTGTGCGTACGTGTGTGTGTGCTTGCACGCTTGGCAGTATTATTTATATGCATATGTGCACAGGCCTCGAACGCAATGAGGTTGCTGTCAGTCTCTCTCAACAGTGTCTATGCCCGGAGAGGTTTAGAAGAAATGCTGCAGGTTATTGGTGAGTCACAGGTCGATTAGTCAGTATAGCGGTTCTGCCTGTCTACCGGCCGTGCATCTAGACTGTGTGAATGTCATCAAGCGTAATTTGAATATGACACGCTGGTTGTTAACTCTAAACTCGTCATCCAAATCCATTCCCAGACACCTGTTCCCACATTATTATTTGCACCCACCCGTCCTCCCTGTGATGATGAATCGAAGGTCCTTAATGTTTGCTTCTGTGCGATTTAGGAATTCGGTATAGTCCCCTCATCCCGTGCAATTGTTTCGCCGGTCGAGGAAAAGACAACCACGCCGATTTGCGAAGCGACCGGTACATGTGAAAAACTGGTCGGACGCGTCTGCACCCCTTTCGTATCCATCTGCTGACTCATGCTATGTCCGAACCGATTCCATTGTCTTGGGTACACCACTATCCGCCCACCGTTAAAACACTGATCGTCCGTTTCGACAGTCGCGCGGTCCGTATGTGTTTGCGTGTGCGCGTGTCAACGCCCAAAAGGCTTACTGGGTCCGATGGAATACGGCGTCTTGGCGCCCGCGAATGACGGTACTCATTGCGGTCGTAGTCGCATTTTGCTAGTGGGTTGGTACCTGATATGCTAAAACTGTATTGAATTACCTGGGTCAACGCAAGATCTTTGTCAGTCCCTGACCCGTGCTGTATTTGACTGGTGGCCATGGCGTCTGACGTTTTGAACGCTTGTGTAGAAAAGAGAAACGACCCCGAGGGTATGGTGTTTTAAATGGTAACATATTTGACTCAACTTTCTGTCTAACTCTTCCCTTATATTTCTCTAAAGTTACAGTCTCGCTGATTGTCTAACTATGAAGTACGCTGATGACAACTATTTCCCCCAAAACTAAGAGGAGTGTCTCACAACTTACTAACTAGTTTGCGAGTTTGAATCAGTGTGTGAACTCTTCTGAGTGTATAGGTGTTTTTTCCCCGACATCTTTTACTCGCCAGACATCTCCTAAGTATTTCAGTGTGATCTTTAACAGAGTTCGTACTTGTTCTGTACGTGCTTGTTCTCTGTCGTTGCTCAGTTAAATTTTCATGTTTTTCATCATAATTCCTTTTCTTATACTCTCTATCTTGTGTATACTTTCCAGGTGATCATCTCTGGTCTGTCTGTGAAAGATTTTGGATAATTGATTTATGGACCCCTTAGTTTCTCATTTTTACGGATTTGTTTACTCTGCATCCAACTTATTAAAGCAGTTACTGCACGACATTTTCAAGCATGCCGAACCTTTTCTAGGTACTGTGTAACTGACCCTTCATATCCTCTTCACACTGATTTGATTGAATATCTGTTCAACATCCGTTTCAAATTCAGTCATTTATGCGTACATTCGCATACAGGTCCTTTATCGTATCTTTGATCTGCCCCTATATCAACATGAAGGTATTAACAAATAGATTGCTATGTCGTACGACGTTTGCTGGTTGCAACATAGTCAAAGGTGATCAAACTAAGACCTGTTAAAAACCATAACCAAGAGATTTGCTGTGATAGGCTGCTTTAGTCTTCCCAGATGGGCACCTCAGCATCAGCGTGACCATTGGTTCGAAACAGTGCGATATGACTGAATATCGTAAACATTGGCGCTCGTGCATCATCTCCATCTGTTTCCAACCTTGGTCTACCGGAATTCCATAGTTTTATCCTCGACGCTGTTCTCGCGATTCCGATCTTCTCTCTACTCATTCAACTGAGCAGCCTAAAAACAGCAAACAAAACTGCCACACGAATATGTATGTGTATGTTGTGCAAATCTAAAATTGATTTCCAATGAACTGAAAACCGTACTGAATCAACTGTTGTTTGTTCAGGGTTCCCTATTTACCGCTTTAGTTATGGGACTTCGGCAAAATGAAGCAAATGCTTGACTTGCATATATTATATATGTATTGCACACGCAAGTCCAAAGTGTGTGTTGAGCAATCACTATACCATAATCATTATAACAATGAAAAAGTTCCATGGTGTACTTCGGTTGCCCAGGTCGAAGCCAGTGAATCTTGTTTAGGAATTCACAACCGGAGCATTTGATTTACCAAAACCTTACATGCAAGACAGCGGGGTGGTGCATGAATACCGCAATCCATCTTGATCGGTGTCCCTTCATCGGGTCATATGCTCGTTGGACGGGGTCAAACGTTCAAGTTACCTGATACACTGCGACGTCCAATCGAGCCGGTGACCACTGTCACAATCAGGAAGTCTTTTGTGTGTGTGGTTCGTACGCCTCTTCTTGTTTAGGTCGGAATCAAAAGTTTCATCAAACTCCCCTAGGGTAACTGCCAATTGTTCACCGTTTTATCTCTGATGAGGAAACACCTCTGCTACGGGAAGGCAGTGAGTAGGGCTTCCTCGACAGGTTATTTGAGACGCTTTGCAATATAGGAGCATTTTTCGAGGCCCAAGGTAGCTGTGACCAGCCACATCTCAAGATGCCTAGTTTTGACCATACTGAAGCTTTTGGAGACATGCCTGAATCTACTTGGGATGCTGTTGAAAACAGCTGTACGCAGACATAGATGGATTTAATGTCGCCCAGTTTCGTACCAGGTGCGTGCTGTCCGAGCTTGCAATGGCTTTCTATTGGCAAGTCTGAATGTTCAAATTAGCTGTTCTCACAAGTGAACAGTACGTCTTCGTGATTGTGCGATTTTTCCGCACCCCCTTCAACCTTCCCCGTATGATTGGTAGGTGATAGAAATAAACACCATTAGAGGGATCTTCTCATTGTCATCGTAGATCCAGTATCATACTAATTTGAATGCAACGGATTATGAGTGTGAAGATGTCTTTTCGGATGCGTTTATTCCATCAGCATTCACGCTATAGCCCGTTGTTGTGATAATTAAAAAAACAAAATGCGAGCTTAGAAACAGGCATCATGTCCGGTCGCGATTCTGAACACCATAAAATAATGAGTGATGTTATTCTCAGTGACGTCTCCTAATCGAGATACAAATTCTTTTGTCTCAGTTAGTAATGCAACTTGGATTACCTCCTGTATTACGAATAAATTTCTTTACACAGCTCATCGATGTTGACAGGTTCTGTGGCAACGGTTTGTAGATCCTATTCGGAAATTTACTTTTTTTCAGTTGGCTAATAACTTGATATTTATTTGACGTCGCATATCATTGTCACCATGTGTGATTTATCAATTTACTTTTGAAGATTATTCGGAATGAGTGGGGCAGTTTTAGTTCAAACTTCTATCCATATCTGTTCCCTGTTGTATGACCCCTTTAGGTTCCGGTCAGTATGGTGTTGTCTATGAGGCCCTCTGGAAACCGTATAACATCTTGGTGGCTGTCAAAACACTTAAGGTTAGTTTTTTTTAATATCAGCTTTCGCTGTCGCAAGTGAAACATGCTGTTCATTTGTAGAAAAATGTGAAATAATATTGTGCGACAAATGAAGCGAAACTGATTTTTCTTCTTTATTTGTTGCATAGCTTTTTCACTGTCTGCCACGATTATTGGCAATCTCATCAAATATTCACTGCGCCACGAACATCATGTTGTCGCACTTTACCCTGCTGGAAATTATTTCATCACTACGACTTGGAGATCAACTTCGTGAAAGAATAATGCATTGATTGAGACGATTTAGGGTTATGAAAAAGTTGGCGATGGTAGATATCTGTGTGATGACGAAAACCGGTTTCATTGATCAAGGAGTCAGTGAAATTACACAGATTTTTTCGTGTAATTTGGACCAATGTATACGGGTCATGGATTGGCATTGGAGTCTCTTTTCGGCCGTTATCCCCTAGAGATCCGGGGTATTAGGGTATTTAAATATGCGTAGCTGTGCGCTACCAGGAGCATCCCCGGTATGTGAATAGGAGGATACCCTCAACAAGCGTTAACTGCAGCTAAGTCGTGGGTTACCCAGACAAAAAGTACTCGTAAACAAATAGCGATGGCATTACCAGGATGTGTGTGTGTGTGGCGGTTTGGGGGAGGGTCACCTGGCTCTCCGCAAAAGCTACATGAGTCTACTGACGGTTGCATGAGAAAGGCCTATATGATGGACCCTTAGAAAGTAGTCATTGAACTC
>UZAN01044502.1:0-11473 GCA_900618425.1 Echinostoma caproni | reverse complement strand
CTATATGATGGACCCTTAGAAAGTAGTCATTGAACTCCTCACACACGAGGTGAGAGTAAAAGAAAGAAACACATAGCTGCTCTGCTATCAGATGGTGTCCATGAATATGAGAAACGTATTCTATTGTGGTTCACTGCTTACGAACCTGCCGCCAATCGTCTCGGGCTCATAATCTCCCGGTCATGGCTGCTCCAATGGCTATTGAATCAGTTAGGTCACCGGCGAATATGGGCTTGCAGTTCCTGAGGCTATTATACTACTTTACGGGTTAGGTTTGGACTATCCAAAGGCTCTAGAGGGAATTTCCTATAAAGAATGGGAAGAATGCTGCTTGGGGTAGCGCTAGGGGTATCATCTTATACCGAATTTCCAGTACCTAATGGGTAATGGATTCCTGAAGCAAACTCATTGTCTCGCAGGTGATATAGTTGCATAAAAATAAGAAATTCATCATTTGTGGCTCCGCGATTCGGATTACTTTTCCTGTTCCCTGCAGCGGTGGCGCAGTGGTTTAGTCGCTGTCACTGGCGTGCTTTAGACCCTATGGTCCGAGGTTCGACCCCGCCACCGCCACCCGACTTTGGTGGTAGACAACTCTGCTGCCGTCCGGCTCAATACCACACCTAACCTTATGTGGTTCGTCACTCCAAGTCCCGAGGCTTAGGGTGCCGGTTTTCACCACTGAACAGCAGGTCCTCGTGACTATGGGGTTTACCCCGTCTGCTGTTCATCACACTTAGGTGTGTAATAAAGGAAAAGCAAAAGCAGTACAGTTTGTCATCCTCCAAGATTTAGTCAATGCATTTACACTAGTCTTTATCTTTGACGTCTCCGACTGCAGTCTTCCCACTAAATGTCACTCTAAGAAGTGTAATAAAAACTATCCCCACCATTGCATTTCAATCTCCTTACTGTATCGTCTACATTCCCGTGGCACCATGTATTTTTCGCAATTTCCCTCGAGTGAAGAGTGTCTACACTATATATTTCAGTTAAAAGGGTTGACGAAGATCGATATAATTAATATCGGTTCGTCTTCCCCCAACGTGTATCAACCAATAAGATTGTACTTGCTGTCTTCTCATTTAAGTCGTGATGCGATTGTTTCGTGTACATGTACCGTTGTTCACTCCTGATTTTCTCAGGAGGACGTCACTGTTCGGGATGAATTTTTGGAAGAAGCAAGGCTTATGAAAACTCTACGACACCCAAACCTTGTGGAATTGCTCGGTAAGTGTTTGACATCATTATCAATGTGTAACACGGTATTTTGCGATGGTAACTCTCATTGCCACTCAACACCAGAATATACTTGGCAGTTGATGTTGGATGCCAGTTATTTTTCCCAGCGTGACTGATCGTTCGTCAGCACTCGCCAACTTTCCCCAAAGTGCAGAATGCAGATCACCGTGGTTCCTATTGTTTTGTTTTGTGATTGCGAGTCTTGGTTTGTTCCAGCTGAAGATACTAACTGACTATATGTGTTCGACCACCGTTGTCATCGAGTCGTTGTTTGTGTGAGCACCGACGTAGTTCTTCGTCTTGTCGGAAAGAAGAAACCACTCTCCCCTACCTCTGATGACTCACTCGTATTTTGCTTATACCCACCCATCGTCTTCCTCTCCATGATCTCTTTGCACTTGCGGGGCACAGATAAACGGCGATGCGGTGGTCAGGCAATAACCTGACGCCGGGGAATGAAGAAGTTTTCTTCAGCATTGGTTTCGTTTAGTGCAGCCTGCCTTCCAGTTCGGGGTCCAAATAATGAGGATTGTGGTTGATTAGAGACGCTGAGAGATAGAAAAGAAGTTAGTTTGAAAAGCGCCGCACGGTCTATTTTTTTGAAAAAATCCGGTGCACCGCAAACGACAAGGACCAACACGAGACAGACGAAAAACGAAAAAAGTTGTACGGCAAAACAGAAGACATTTTTTATATATGCGTTCATCGTACAAAGTGGTGGCATGAGTCTTGATATTTCTGTGTGAATATCTGTATCTTGTAGGGCTATCTGGTATTTCAACGAACTTTATACCTAGTCTACACGTTATCTGTTGACCACGTGATATCGTCCAGCGTGCAGCGGCGGCTGAAGCTAGTGCGTGGTTCTCACTCCATCCCGCCTGTGTAGAAATTGCATAAATGTTAATGATTGAAAATCTTCAGTCGGTGGGTATTCTTCATTGCATTGCACAGTATACGCGACCTTTCTACAGTAACGAAACGCCATGTCGACAGTAAAAGCATTTCAATTCGGTACGCACCCCTTGAGGGTTGGCAGTGTATTATCTCGTTGGTTGTGCTTAGATAAGAGAAGCAATTAACCACAGACGATTTCTGATTGCCATGCTTCAAAACAGGGTTAGTTGGCGTAGTACTGTAGAATCCTTTTGCTCACACTGATCGTACCGAAAGACACAATAGCTCGCGTTAGTTCAGTTACGTTCAGTCTACCCACAACACTGAAATTCCGCTTTAGATTATTGTCATTTCTGCGTCCCGTATTTAATTACTACAGTTCATCACTTCGTTTTAGAATATCCACCCCACGTACCCATTTTTTGTATACATTGAAATTAGTAACCAGCAGTGACCCTCGCATTACTATTTTGTTGGTTGTGTTCATTTTTTTCGGTATGGTTGCCTGTAGGCGTTGTTTTTTGGCAGTTCTTACAAAACATACCAGTTGATTTGGAATCAAAAGACTGTTTATTATTTGTGAGACAGGATGTTCATGATTTAAACTCACTTCTTCATCCAGTAGCTTCTGATCAGTTGGAGGGTTTGATGGAATGAAGTTAATGCAATCTGTAAAGCTTACTTTTGTCAACCCATGCTCTTGTTTAAGAAGATCAATACTGGTTTCTGATGCATGGCATACACTCGCCTATGTTGACCATCTTCTGGTAGCTTCCTAGGTGCTTTCGACCTGATTCGCTCCTATCGTCTAATATTCAAATGTGACATACCTCAACGGTATTAGTCTTTGTGTTGTACTACCAATGAAATCCACCGAATTTATTGTGGTTTCAGGGCGGATATATGTACGCATTCCCTCTGGGTTGTTCTTTTATCATACCTCATAAATCTGTTGAATAGTCTCATGATCATTTTACATAAGAAACCATATCCACACTGATTACCGGTCGCTTATAAATGAATAGGGTACAAATTTACGATGATTCTACGGTAACCAGGCTTTTATTCCTTCTTTCTACTGGTTCATCGCTCTGTGGATCCGCGTAATTCATCGATTCCCTTCAGTTGTTTTGCTAAGTTGTGCCACGCGTTCATCATTGTGCATACGAGATTGTGGTTTACAAACAGAGCAAGCTGATCTCATACAGTCACGACAACATGCACATACTCGGCTACCTTCAGTTTTACAATTGTGCTTGTTTGTGAATGTATATATGTATGTGATCGCTGAGTTTGCTTCTTGATAGATTTTTGTTGTAGCTCTTTTGCTTGGTTTTTGTTTACGCTAACCCGGTTACTGGACGAGATGAGGGGTCTAAGGGTAAGTTAAGGCAGTCATTTAGGGAGCTGTGATTCGCTTGTCGGTCTATCTCCATTGACTAGTTACGTACTGCTCCAGGATTTCCATCAACCTGAGGTCCCAATGGCGATGGGATGGCGTTACTTGACACACACCCACACCCACACACACACACAGGCACATGAATAATACGAACAAATGTCACTTGGTGAAAACTTCAAAGCGGGATTCACACGTTTCGCTTGTCCCATTTATCCAGCTACGGCGCTTTCTCCGGGTTCATTTCTTTTTGATATCCATTTGGTTCGTTGAGTTTAATATATGTTTGGAAGGAATCATCGAATTTATTAGCGGTGTCAGTTAAGCAGTATAGGTCCCCATCAAGTTGGTCGCGTGTGCGAATCCCGCAACAGTCTCCTAATTTACTATTATTGTCGTAAGACACCTTTTTTGGATCACATCTCTGTCCCTGACAATCGAACGTGCAGTGGTTTCGTCTCAGTCGAAGAAAGTCAAAAGTGAATTGAAGGTCGCCTTACAAAGCAGTGAGTGATACAAGACAATTTTGTTGGTAGTTTGTGCGGTGGCCATTATCCACAGTTTAACAGTTTGCCTAGTGTCTTCGAGTTCGAACTACTAGACGTCATTCTCTAAATCAATCACGGCTCCATTCGATGTGCAAGTGTTTCTCATCAGCCGCTAAGTCAACGAAGTGAATGTGCTTAACCTCTCTCTCCATCTGTCTGTTTAACATTCGCCTTTCTCATGGAACAATAATACATGAATAAAGTTCACCTAATGACTTAGGTGATTGATTTCCTAGTCGTTGTGATTTATAACTGTTGCAAATTTGCCTCTAGGCCCGACTTGAACCGTCAACTATCTATCGTTTCTCGGTTTTCACCAGATTCAAGTCATAATACTGGCGAATAACTACTATTTACTACCACCGCATTTGCAGTTCTGGTTCTCGAAATACTCCTATCCTTGATTCAGTCAGTGTTTATGAAGACGAACCACTGGACGGCAAATTTAATGCCATTCATAGTTTATTTTTTAGACTGCTTCACATGAACGGCTGTACATTATCCCCCGATGTACCGTATAACAATATTTGCAATCTTGTTACATTCCATGACTCATCATTGGCCGTACCATTACTGTATCCTTGCTAGCTAGAACCGAGACGGTGATTCTAAAATGAAAACAGACTAAGGAGTTTCATTACTCGCGCTTTCGTTTCACTCTGCTATGGAGGAAAGTTATTTTTTTTAAATTATGGGCAGCACCCATTAAACTTCCGAACAAGCGATTACAGCGTTGTGGTCGTTCTGTTCGTAAAGCCTGTCAGACCTGGTCCCTGTTGGTTACCTGCATAGGATACACAAATGATTGTAACATCGACCGCGTTTAGGTTTCGCTTTCAACTTCACTGTCACCATTTACCGAGGTGCCTCATAGATCATCTGATCGCATAAGTTCTATCTAACCTGTTCCGTGTTTTACCTGGGACTGACTATAGGTTGAACACACACACACTTCCAGCGAATGTTTGTTCGTGTTTGTCAAGCGTTTCCCGGTTGTTTTTTTGTTGATTGTTCATATATCACTGTTAAGTTTTCACTAAATATCTAATTTGTTGTTTTGCCTTCCTGTTTTTGTGTTCTTAGGCTAGAGGCCAATGACTAGGTTGATTTTTAACATTGAACTGGTCTTCGGTTTCGATTTTTACTGAACGTTGTATCTCATGCATGAAGCGGGTTTCGCTATTTTTTAGCTTCCCAGTTAGCCTATTCGTGAAGAGATTGTTGGAAACAACTCGAGGGCAAGCGCAAATCATCTAAGACAACAGTCAATAGTGTCAGTTTATATTGGAAGCGGTGTTCTGTTTAACTTCTTAGTTAAATTTTATCTCATTTTATCTCCGTTCTGTTTCACACCTGCATCAATCACCCATAGGAGCATGCACGCGCGAACCACCCTACTATATTGTAACTGAATTCATGTGCAACGGTAATCTTTTGGATTACTTACGTACTCGATCTCGGGACGAGCTCACTCCGCGGGTGCTGCTGCACATGGCAACACAAGTGGCTCGTGCGATGGCCTATTTGGAGCAACACAATTTTATCCATCGGTAGGTGCAAACGTGATCCATGACGGTCATCAACTCTGTGTTTTGTTTCTTCTAATTGTCAACTGCTGTTTGTTCTCGTCTGAGTTCCAGACGGATTTCCTGCTTCCGTTTTCTCACTCTTTACTGTAATCGATCATTTTGGTACTTCCCTTCGGTTGCGTGAACTAGATTTCAGTTTCTCAACTGAACTGTTGTCTGTATAGTGCCACGGGGAATTTCCCGCATAACCACTATCATGACCGTAAACTGCTATTTCGCAGATATCATGAAATGTGAGTTTGCCGGAGTATAGTGCTACACTGCACTACCTAATGCTTGTCTGTCTCACTACCACTGTTGTGAGGTACTACTCACACTTCTGAGCAGTTTGCGCATACCCAGAAGCGGTTGTTGGATTCTCACATAATCTGCGAGCGGATTGAGGGATTTACTTTTGCAACTGCAGGAAAAACAAAAGACTGTCAGGCTGGCGATCACTGATGAGGAGACCATTACGAAAATACTAATCGATTGTTGCACGTTGGATGTTCGTTCTATGTAACCTTGTTTGCCCTATCTGACGCTGTTCTTCAAACAAACAGCTCTCCTCGTCCCGGCACGGCCTTGTGGATTTCTAGCACCCCAACTGTTTTATTTGGGTTTTGTATAGTTTGTTCCCCTAAACCTGGACACCTTGAGATTTGAACAACCCAATTTGCAAAATATGTGGTTCTCAGGAATTAGGCTGTCGGTTTCCATAACTGAATAATACTTCGCATTGCTTTTCTGGTTCACCATTTGCTGTTCATCACACCCGAGTGTGTAATTAAAAAATAATGATTCCAGTTTCTAGTTCACTGTCACCGGCTTGGTGGAGTGAATATGCGCATCTATTCTAACGGCAGCCATTTTTGTTAGTTTGTCTTACAATCACTTGATGTGTATCGGACCGAGTAATTGTTTTCACAAATTTCTTCTATTTCTATGCATCGCAATGATAGGATCCGAACTTTTTTCGTGTGTAGATACTGTTGACGATCAAGCGTGTGGGCCTCACTTCCGATAATCTTAACTGCCGTGGTCGGTGAATGCGTTTCTTTATCGCCTAATTAAATTGTTTTGACTGATTATATTATCTTGTTTTAAAATAGCGGTTTCTCAGATTCCATTCTGGTCTTTTCGTCATCGACATTGGTAGGGCGTGGTCTATTCCTACCACTGTACCTGTAAACTGTCGTATGTGTTTTTCATTGTCCAGATATTCATTCGTCGTTTTGGCACTGTCCGCTCGCTCACATCATGGATCACTCGCAGTTCACCTGAGAAAGTTGGCTAAAAGCCCAGATTCTAAACTAAACAAGAAGGAGTATACAGGTCACACCTGTACCTACCTGATTCCCGGCATTGGTCACCGGCTTAATTGGGTATCGAGGTGTATTGGGCAACTTGATCGTTTGACTCCATGTAAAGGGTATACGATCCGATGAAAGGGATACTGGGCCCCAATTGACTGTGGTTTTTACACCGCCCCGTTGCCTTTTGGGCCCGTCTTTGGTTAGCCGGATGCTCCGATTATGAACCCCCTAAGAAAAATCTTCAGCTTGGGTTTGGACATCCTATCAATGTTCTGCTCATTAGCTAATAATGGGTCTTATTCTGTGTACCACAATTTTTCATACAGTCTAAACCCACATACGTGTAACGTATAATGGTAATGCTAATAATGCTAATAATCTTATCCAGCGGAATACTACAACAAAGTTCCGCTTTTAATTATCTTCTATGTAGCGGTATTACTCCGATAGCCCCATGTGTCGTTCTCTAGTATCGCATTGTTCTCCTGTGTTGAAAATGTCTGAAGTGAGCACATGTATCACTTTTTCTCTCGCGGTTTTGTTATCCAACTTACCCAAATTCAACCGGTTCAGTTGTCTGCCTTTTGCCACATCGATATTTGCCCAAACGGCCAGCCAGCCACACACCGGAAGAGTGAGAAGGAAGGGTGAGGAGATGAAATTCTTACTGCTCATTCTCATCTGCGCACGCTCACATCCACGCATAATTCGCTAATTGTCACACCCTTAAACACTCTTTCCTCTTAGCACAGTGCGTAGGAAATATCGGGTCAAGGTCTCACGCATATGTTGACCTAGAACTGTTTTTAGGTGTTTTTGAGTTAATGCCCGTATTTACTGTATCTAGTTCCCAGTCCTGTTTGTTTCCTCACACTAGTACGGTCATGTGTCCAGCTGTCTGGTCGAACGAACAAAAGATTATATAGTGGGATTAATGTATCCGGGTTTTTCATCAAATAGACAATTATATATTGTGCACTTTGACCCCTAGTCAAGTGCAAGTGTGGGTCTAGGATAAGTTCCCGAAAAACAGTTGCTGATCAAAGGGACGTAAATATGTGAAAAATTTAGTTGCAGGATTCGAGCGCGTACCTTCTTGGCCGTTGTTATGAGGACCAATGTCGTCTGACCACCAATGACACCACCGACTACATCACCGTTTGCCCTGTTTTATCGTCTTTTTCACCTCATCCCTTAATCTTACCTGATCAACCTTTGATCCTCAAGCAAAAACGAGTCTGGGCTAGGGTCTTGGAGAAGAAATGATTGCTTTTTCATCCCGGTTATTCTCTTTCTGTCTTGGACATTATCAGACTGCGTGCCAACCGTAGTCGGACTCCAAGTGGGGAGTCCAGGTGATTTCGTTAACAAGTTTCGTTTTTCATCTAGGGATGATTTCTTCCGAAAAAGGATAGTTATGATCGAACGAACACTGTTGTCATTCACTGGACTTTACCAGTTTGTATGCGCCGGCGATACGACTACTTGCGCGCATTTTGATTAAGTTGTGTTGTACTGATGAGTGTCCTAGAATACAGTAATTTTTAGGGCTTACCAGCCTGTTGTGATAAATCCACTTCCTTGGGTTCTTGTTGCATCCTGTCCTATCTTCGCCCTTGTATGAGGAAATTCGAACAACGTACCGAAACCACAAATTAAGCAGAATACAAATATTTTATTCTCTTACGAAAACATTCAGTGGTATGAAAGACAGGTTCTGCTCAGTCTGTCATTATTATTGTCGATCTTTCCTGACACGTTTGACCTCACATGTATTGGGTTATTTAACCTCTAGCACGAGGTAGACAAGATCCGAGCATTGTACATTCTAGATATTAAAACTTTCGGGAAGATGTGATTGAAAATTCATGTTTGTCGCTTTAGTGACTACTGTTTTGTGGCTTTTTGTACTGTTCCATCACCCAAAGCAGAACATGATGTTCACATGAGGAATTTTAACCTCAGCCTTCAGCAAAAGTTGACTCATAAGGTAATAGGGTTTTTCTTCGAGACCGCAATCAGATTAGACATTTTTTGTACGGGGTTTCCCACATTCAAATTACCCAGCAGATCCCTTTACCCAATCATATCCGTAATCCTGGAGTTAGTTCTTACACGTCATGGGAGCCTTTAAATCACGCTTTCCGATTTCCCATGAGTTAACTAGCATCCAGTTCCTCGTCAATGCGTTTACGACCACCGAAGTTGATCTCTGGTCCTCTGGTTTCAGTCAGAACTCCCTTACTATGACAAGGCTATCGACACAGACCATTTGAAGATTAACGCGAAAGGGTTAACTCTGTTGGACGAAACACCTATTTCAGTTCATGCTGAGGTGTTTGTAAGCCTTGCCTGTATCGGCTGAAAGTTTTTAGTTACGATTTTATATACTACACGAGCTGCTAGTAGCCTACGGTTTCCATCACTTCTTTTTACCGCCCAACTCAGTTCCGCATTCATTCTATCGGAGCGTTATGTTGTTCTTAACTCCCAAGTATTTGAACTGATTTCCACCAATGAGAAGTAAATTTTTGTGACTGTTTATACCACTGATATGTGCAGTAATAGTTAATTATTTACATTCAATGACAAAACTTATCCATGTCTTTACTGAACCTCCATTGAAAAACCTCGGTTCTTGCATACAGTGCACCGTACTCCATCATTTGGAAAGTGAATCTGTGTTTTAGGTACAATTGCTCTATATCCCACATACTGTACTTCTATGTGGTCTCTAGCTACCGTGGTGTTTGTGATTACTATTCTTGAGGTAGCTACTACCTGATGTTTATTTATTAGCTATAAAAGAAGAACAGCGCGCGCAAGAGAAGGGATCGATATCGCTTGGATATTGATCAAACTCGTGCAACACCCTGACTTTCATCAAACTTTTTCCTTCCAACGCCTAGTGTTTCGAGCCTCATTTACCGAATCAAATGTGGTATTACCCCACGTTGGACGCAACACCAAATTGACCGTCAAACAGCATTTGCCATTTTCCTCTCATACACACTGCACTCTTCCCAATGACGACCACTGCCGAGGTAGCTAACTTATTCTTGTTTCCAACACAGAAGGAAGTTTTTGTTTACATTCAAATCCCAAGTGCTGAACGGTAAATGGATTAATTCGACATCGGACTTGAACCATCCAGAAACCACTTAAATGTGAAAAAATATTCAGTAAGGTCTAAACGTTTTCTACGACCAACCTCGAGATGGGATATTAACCTTTATGTAGGAAAAATGTGAATTTTGCGAATACATCTCCGGGATGACAGTTCTCGACAAATTTCGCGCTATCCAGAATGGCGCGTGCGGGAGTTTAACAACAAGACGTTCAGTATTTGCTTCTGTTCCAACTCATTAGGTGGAATGGATATTTACTTCTTTTGACAGATGAAACTAAATTCAGTAGACAAGTAGGTCAACATATCGCCTTTCTCCGCTTGCTGTATTGCTCGTTAGTCACCAGTGAGATGAACCCAACACCAACTAGACGGGCGAGGCGATTTGTTGATAAAATCAATACGCTTTGTCCTTTGTTTGGCGTCCGATAAAGGCTTCATATTCGGTGACCTCAGCAATAGTTCAAATTAAGCCGTCGTTTTCCAAATGGTGGCATGAGGAAACTACGGCTAATCCGCCTGGACTATCCTCCATATTGGTTGTTTGCAGTTCTTCTCAACTGCGATCGAATTAAACCGTAGTATTGCTTCGATGTAGTCGGTTTTCTCCTTGGTTTATGCCTTATTAGAGAAATTCCGCTGGTGAATCAGGCTTCCCTTCCCTCCGAAGCACTTGCACAAGTGTGATACGCTTCGCTCGTGTGTCTGGCGGGATGTCCCCTGTGATCGGATACACCGGACAATCCGATGTGGGCCGGGTCTGGGTGTGGGCTGGAACCGTCGACAAACAGGAGGTTCTCCTTGGAGAGGGTTGACTGACAATCTGCCGGAGAGGAAAATACAAATTTCATGTACCAAACGGTTCAGTGAGACATGAACACGACTCACACTCAAACGGAATGGCAAGTTGCCAAGTTAGTTACACAAGTCAAGAACTGAGTCGTCGGATTTATGCGCCCCCTTCGAATAAGTTGCCTAGGTTTCAACTATATACCAAGAACTGTAGTGTTTCATCCGGTTTTGGCACAGTGACACTGCCAAACGCTTATTCTATGAGCCACACACCTCAAAGCCCATTTTTATGTTTCTTGAAGTGTATTTTTAATCCATTCAGAATCAGGGATTTTACGTGAGTTGTTCGTAGCCGCGTAAATTGTCAGTTGGTTTTAGCTAGAGAATTTTGATTAATCGGTTTATTGAATGTACACCGGATGAAAAGACTAACTATTTATAGTATCGATCAGAATCAACACCCACAGCCAGCAGCCATCATTTATTAGAAAGAATGAGTTTTCATGCTGCTTTGCATAAACCTGAGCTGTAACTTTCAAACTACTACGAATTTTATCGCGACACTCAAGGTCGGACATATTAAG
>UZAN01044501.1:25571-35978 GCA_900618425.1 Echinostoma caproni | reverse complement strand
CCCTTAAAGAAAGCCAGAAGGGTATTCGCTTTATCTTCCTCACTTAGGGCAAGACGGCCATCTGTGCTTTCTAACATTCCAATCCCCTCTGTTGATGCCGTTTTAGATTGGACGTAAGCATAGTAACTCTTTGGGTTCTGTTTTGCTTATATCGCAATCCCATGCTCATAGTCGTACCTGGCCCTTCGCTGCATAGCCTGCCTGATACGAAGTGAGCCTTTTGTAAAGTGCCCACTCTCGACTCCTTGTGGCCAGAGCCCTGTCTAAACATGGTTTTCACCATGGTGGCCGTTGTTTGAGTCTCCTAGGCCTCAGGGGCCCAAACTCTTCGGTGAGCCTCAGCAAACTATCTTTAATTGCAGCCCATATCTCTTCAATGATAGGATCAGATGTTGACGGTTCCCAGCTTAAGCCTAACGCTGCCTCTCTAAGACTCTCTTCTTGTACTCTCCCATACAAGCGAACCATCTTGATACCTGGCTTAGTGTACTGTGCCAGTACTTGTAACGGAAGGACCGCGTGGTCGCTTCTGCCTAGGGGTCCTCTAACCTGAGACTACCGACATCTGACCTTGCTCGAGAAATAGCTAAGTCAAGAATTGAGGACCTCTGGCTAAAACAGAAACCAGTGGGTTCCCTTACATACTGCACGAGCGCATGTGAATGGATCCACTCCAGTAGTGCCCTCCCCGTAGTTCCTCTAGGAGCTCGTTCTTCTTCCTAAGCAATTTCAGGAAGGTTTAGATCCCCCACAATGAGAAATCTGTGGGCCATTTGAAGCAACTCTTGTAGGGTAAGCATCAGTTCATAATCCTCAGTCACCATTGAGTTTGGTGCCTTATAAACGCAAACAATACCTATAGGTCCCGATCCAACCCTTAAGTGGCAAGCAGTAACCTGAATATTGGGAGTCACCAACTGCAGTGTTCACTTCCATTGGTGATAGGTAGTCTGCACGGCTAAGAAGACTCCGGCCCCTTGCCTCTCGTCTACTCTATCCCATCCATATTCGGTATACTCCTGCAGACCCAGAACTATATATTCACTCTTGAGCCAAGTCTCAGTGACAGCAATGACATCTGCTTCTGATATCCTAGTATTTAGCTCCCCCATTTGCCCCGGACGCTGCAGGCATTTGCATACCAGACAGCCACATCAGGAGACCTGAGCTTTATTTCGCTCGGGTCGTTTCTCGTTGGGGTACCCTCGGACCTAAGACCCGAGGGAGAGTCAAACTTTAAGGGAAGGTGATTCCGGAGTCACCTTCACATCCCATTTATGATATCATTCCTAATTCTGAAGTCTTCAACGATGGATTCGTACTTCACTCCATCTTCTGAGGGAGACAGCAACTGAACTTTTATTAGTGCATCTTGCACTGATAGCCTCAGCCTTGTTGTCGACGTATTTGCAACAAAAGTTACCCAACTATCCGCCCTGGGGCTTTGAGTGCTTAGAATGGTTTTCTTCACCGAGGCAGGTGCGATAATCGGAGCGTATTTCATCGGAGCATTGCGCGTGGTATTGCTCTTTTCTTTCAAATGAGGGCGTCTCTGCGCATCATTTATCCTAGTTTTAACGGGCTTCGTTTCTTTCGAACACTGATAGCCCTTCGTTGGCTCATTGCTAATAGTTGCGCCTCTCAGTTGGCCCACCCCTGGCACTTTTGCATTTCTCGGCGTAGGGCTACCTAGTGGAGCCCTGTAAACTCTTTGTATTTGTATAGTCGGCCCAGTAGCGGGCACGACCAATGGCACTGAAGTTCTTTTACCCTCAGCCGCTCGTTGCATTTGTGGACCCAAGACTGGTATAACCGTGGGTGCTTGGGCGCCAGAGTCAGGTTTGACTCTCACACGACACCGGTGACGATGTCTACCTTTACGGCACTTGATAGCACGGCGTCTCTCAGGTACATACTGGGAAAGGTTACTAACAGCGGCCTTGGTCCAAATACTTTAATACCTTTCCGTACTCCAATGTGGTGGCACTTGGCAATTGGAGTGCTTGCTGGCATCCCAATCATACTGAATATGTCGTGGAGGCTACACCTTTCTCGCCCTACCTTCGCGAATATATGGCTCCCTCAAATTATAGAAGACTAGGTTCCGCGTCCTACCTAACATCATTTGGGTGGAATTTTTTTTACCATGGATAAGTATCTTTCGAGAACTTCCATTCTCAAAAGTAGGGCTTCAATCTCTCCAGATGCTGCATCTTCCTTTTTAGCACTCTGTTCCCTTTTCGTCTTCAACCTAATTTCTACCGACTCTGTCGGTTTAACACTAATGCTCTGTTTACCCTTGTTCTTTTTCTACGTATTTGTGCACTTTAGCTGCATCTTAGGGGTGAACCCCTCAGCAAGAACCATATCCTGTACCAGGCGAGAGAACTTGAAGGCGAATGCCTCACACCGGTCACAAACCCACTTCAGATTCTTGTTCTGAAGGTGTGAGGTACTCTCTTTGCTAAAAGTGAGTACTTTTGATTGTACCACTTTTTGCCCCTACTGCACTGAATGCCGTCCGCTACATACAGATTGCAACCAGTGCCACCACAATGACTTTCGCTCTGTGAGGAAATCATTGATAAACGTGCGTTAATTTTTAAGACACGGTCGCGAAAACCGGACGTGAGTTTAGTTCGCTGCCTAGGACTGTGAAGGCAGCTTGACAATTAGTCCAGTTTCTTGGACTAGTGAGCAATAAGGATCTCCCGATTTCGCGACAGTTGATAAAAAGGTTCAGTTTCATTGAAGTTCTAATCGATCAACAAAGATGACCTAAACGATGTACGGTAAGATTTTTTCGTGGGTATATGTATATGAATTTCTAGGGCTTACTTAAGTTTGTATAGAAATTTTCAGCTTATTTGTACATACAACGTGTCGCGTTAGCTTTGTAGTGGTACTATATCAGCGTTTAGTACCTAGGTGGTTGCTGTATTGATTGATCTGTGAAAATCCTTCCTGTAAAGCCCAGTCATTCTATCTCGGTTCCACATTTCGTGAATTTTACGTTCCAATCACCAAACATCATCCGCCTCACATACATATAGACATTTGACGTTCCACTCCCCTTGTATGTTTACACATCAATCCTACCATTTGACTGTGTTTGTTTATCTGCTTCAATTTTTATCCTACTTGTTTTAATCGCGACTTGGGCGCTTACATTTGGCTCGTTCATGTGCAGTGTGACGGTGAGCGTGCTATTCTTATCCAGGCTCATTTTCTTCCATTCAGATTTGTTGAATTACGCTCACAGTAACACTTGGCTCTTGTTTTCAAGTTGTTTTGAGATCACTTTGAGGTTTCTACAGTATTTATTTGCTTATTCGATCGTTTAATAATGCAGTACGGTAGAAATTTGCCGGATCGTTCGTTTTGTTGACGGTTTGGAATCCGATTTCGGCTACGCGTCGCTCGTTGATCTACTTGAGAGTTACAGTTGCTGATGTTCGTCAGAATCTGTCACTATTGTTTGCTCACGTTCGTTCGGGATATCCGTCCCAAGAAGAAACAGAACCAAGGATGGGGTTTGTAGAAACGATACATTCCAAAACTTCCAAAATGTTGGAAGTAAGTTTGGCTAGGCTTAGGCTGTTATTTAAGCAACAGCAGCGGAAACCCGAAAGTAGATCTGATCAATGCGAGGAAAACGCGCGATACAGAGCTCATCGTGGGAAATTGTGTCGGTGCGGTCTTTTCAAGCTCATTAAAAGCACGATAATAATTAGAGCAAAACTTAATTCTGGAAGTGTCTAAGTTGCTATATCTAGCGAAGAAACGTTGTCTAGAAGATCCATATCGCCAAATATTGGCAATACATGCTAAATCTCGACGGTACACTTGATACTGTTCGGTAGAGAAGAAGGGCCCTTATGTTAGAAAGAAAAGATTAACGGTAGTCTAGCTTTTGTAATTAGCCTACCTAATCTAGGCTAAGTCACCACTTGATATATGAACCTTGATGGTTCTGATAAGTATGTCATGGTTATCTAACCATGTCTTGATAGTCCTCAATTATACAGGACTGGTTGGAAGCTGAACCTGTCCTGATGCTAGTCACCAGCGTAGGGCGAACGTGCTACTGGTCCGTGATTTGATAATCACTTCCAACTTGAATGGATCTACCAGGAATCTTAGAAGAAGATAAGAAGCAAGAAGTGAAAACTGTCGTTGTGAAACTGTCGTTTGAAGAACCACTACAGAATTAGATGCGAGGAATGTGTTAGGAAAATGTGAAAGGCGCACAACTGAGGCCCACGTAACTAAAGTACCGTATCAACGGAGCGGGTAGTTGGTTGATGATAACTTTCTCGTTGAGCTGGCAGCAATGAAAGAAATAGTCAGATAACTGGAGGCAGAGCTCAAGAGCGTCAAACTCCAGGGGCTAGGCAACAGATGTTTGCTGCTTCACAACTGCATCGAACCTTCATCAGCAACCGTAAAATCCAGCGTGAGGGGGATGGTTGCCACGTCAGAGGTATAGTCAAAATGACCGGGTTGCTCTTAACAGTCTCTATCGTTAAGTCCCACTGCGTGAGACCGTGCTGAGTTACGCAAAATTGGCAGACGCGGCCAATAATTATAATGTTCCTTACCATGTATTGAAGGGATCAACTGTTATCTAAAGCGGGTACAAACAAAATACTAATAGACGGCCAAATCAGCGTCACGCGAGATAGTCCACCAGTTTTAGGTTCACACCGGCTCCAATTAGAAGGTTAGATTTAAGGTTAGACACTTGAGGTAAAAATATCCAAAGTCGAGAAAATAATTAAGCATCGACCCTTGAAGAAGCAGGCAATGGTACCACTAGGCAGGTCTATTCCGAAGGTACCGCAAAAGAACTTAAAGCCTGAAGAAGTAAAAAGTAAACAAATGTCTCCGGATGCCGCAAAACCCAGTAGTACCGGAGCGAAGGGAGCAGAATCACGGAGCATCTTTAACGGAAATATGGGCCGAGGAAACAGGCCACACAGGTAGGGGAACTGTGATCAACTTGTGAATGAAGACGCAGTTGGTACTCCAAAAAACGTGAACTGGGCAACCGTGGTAAGTATCTCGAAAGAGATCCGAAATATAGACCAGCAGCCAGTGCCAAGGCCAGAGGGCAGCAGGCTGGACTTCGGCCTGACCTGCAAGGATGTCACATATTGGACCCAAGTTGCCTCGTAGAACCTCGAGGATACCATTGTAGCTGCAACCCCCGCGACAAAAACCAGTCAACCCTTGAGACCATACGTCGGAGGTCACAATCGGAAAACCAGCCGTAGTGTGACATGAAGTGCAAGCAAGTGAGCGCAGATTTGGCACACAAATGCCTGCAGCATCCAAGGAAAGTGGAGGAAATTGGCCACCAGAGTAATAGGGTGTGCAGTAGCTGCCATCACCGAAACCTGGTGGAGTTCTAATAAGGTAGCTACACAGATCGGGAGCTATATAAACTACATACAGGACAAGACGGGTGGAAGATTGGGAGGCGGGGCTGCCATTCTAGTACGTCAAAATCATGGAAGTTGGGAGGCTCCTTTTAAAATTGATTCTAACAAAATCCAGGTCACTTACTGTTTCGTAAAGTTTGACAAAAGTAGTGTGTATCGTATGTGCCTATAGAACCCCCTTCACCAGTGGACAGGAGAATGACAACCAACTGAGAGCACAGCAAATAGTGCTCGCAAGCACTAGGGTGTTCGTTATTCTGGGTGGCTTTAACTTTCCAGCCATGAACTGGAAGGTTGGAAGCGTGCACAGAGGATACACGGATGAAGCATTCCTACAATGGGTGCAACTACACGGACTGGTTCAACACATTGCGATGCCAGCAAGAGACTGAGGTGTTCAATCACCTCCACTACTAGATCTATTAATCACAAAGTGCAATCACAAAGGATATCAGTGAATTGATTGCTAAGGTACCTCTGGGCAAAAATGATCATGTAGAGATGAAGAGCTCACTTTTCATACACAAAGCACCGTCTCCAGCAGCCTCCATTAGGTGCTATGGCAAGCTAAGGATAGAAGAAATGAAAAGATCTGCGGCAACAATGTCCCGGGTACTAAACCATCTCGAACCTACCCTAGAAGTGAGATGGGAACTAGTCAAAACTGACTGCCAAGGCTAACAGCGGAGCTCATTTCTCTTAGGCCATCCAGAGAACAACGGCAGCCTTCGTGGTGGTGGCCAAGAGTAAAGAGGGCAGTAGGCATCCGGAGGAAAAGATGGGCAGCGTACGCTACGAACCGCACCAACCAGACATATGATAGCTATAAACAGGCCCGTAATAAAGCCCACGCTGTTCGAAGGCAAAAGGGTTCCGTTTAGAGCGTACGTTAGCCAGGTAGGCAAAGGTGAATCCAAAAGGATTCTATGCCTAGGTACAACTTAAAAAGGAGAACGAGGGAAAATGTGGCTGCATTAGAAGGTCTGAATGGCCAACTGGCACTGACGATCCGGAAAAGGCCAGGACACTCCTGAAAACGTACAAAGGGATGTATCGCTCACCACTCTAGACCCAAGATGATCCGAACAGGCAGAGAAACTACAACTCGCCGGGTTTATCTGAGCTGTGGGTGAACGAAGATAGTGTCAGGGGAGAGCTACACACCCTATGTAAATATAAAGCTGCTGGGCCAGAAGGGAATCCATTCGGCTGTAGTTCAACCGCTGGTCGAAGTCCCAGCTTTACCAGTGATGCCACTTTACGCGGCCTCACTCAGTGAGGAAACCTTCGTGGAGAATGAAAGACGGCAACAGTGGTTGGTGTATATAACGGCGGCGCCATGCAAAAGCCCACGAACTATAGGCCAGTTAGCCTTACATATATTCTGATACTTAATTTACCCCTGGAGTGCCGCGGCCTTTAAATTTGTCCGTGCCTTGTTATCGCGGAATATTACAGTGGAGGAACGCGTGGTTATCACTTTTGAATCAACTCGTTATATTTTTAAGGTCAAATGTTGTCCTACAACGCCAGATTTTTGAAATCCTTGCAGTTTGTTTTGCAGAAACATTAGTTTCTTATTTTTTTCATTCTGTGAGAAATCGTTTCAAACGACAGCAGATATCTGGTCAAGGACGCCATAAAAAAACACCGTGATGACTGGCGTGTGGCGCTTAGGTGGTGTTCTGTTGATAGTTTGAGTGTTCCATCTATTCTCTCATGGGAAAACTCGATGATGTCAAGAGCATAATACACCAGAAGGCATGTAAGAATGTAGGGGCTATTCTACTTCAGAAAAGCTGGCTGCATCCTGACCTTGAGGACAATGTCGTGCATCTTGATAAATTTGACATATTCCGAGGCGACCGTAATGTGAATCTTCTTCGCAGAGGTGGTGGAGTAGGCACTTTCGTCAACAGAAAATGGTGCAAAAACGCTCATAAATGTTTTCAATTTAATATTCCTAAGATAAATTGTATTTTTGTTTATTGTAAGCCCCGATTTATCAGTCACTTTCATCACATTACATCAGTGAAGACTTATATCACTCCCGACACGCCTGTCTCTGATATTCGTCTGTTTGTCGACTCCTACGCTTCACAATTTATAACCGATTTAGACCAGTCTGTATGTATTGCTGCTGGTGATTTTAATAGTTTTGATATATCTTTCTTTACACCTTTAAGCTTGACGAATCTTGTAAATTTTCCTACCGGGTTCGCTATTCAACTTGACGAGACTTTTGTAAATAGCCCCGAAATCTTTTTCATTGAGAAGTGGGCTCCCATAGATAGCTCCGATCATTGCTCTATGTTTTTGCACCCTACGATTTAAAGTAAATATGAACCGTTCCACATCCGGAACCATCAAAAGGAGAAGTAGCACTCCTGAAAACTTATCCAAACTTAAAGATATGGTTTCATCTACCGATTTCACTGTCTTTGCAAACGCTGACAACTCTTCCAGTTTTGAGCATCTTACATGTTATCTTAATTTTTGCTATGATCCGTGTAGCCCAGTTGAGACCTTATATATTTGAACTGACAGATTCTCTTCGCCTCTTCTAAAACGGCTTCGTCGTGATAAAAAAGGCTTACAGGACTGGAAGGAGAAGTGCTTTCAACCAACTATCATTATTGATCAGAATGGAAATACAACGTCTAAATCGGATATATATAGAAACTCTTATGGGAAGTCAGAGCTTCCGCGATATGCGGTCTGCTTTGAAGCAGCTCTGTGGATCACGGAGCAGATCCTTTTCAGATGTTGAGAAGCTAAACTGTCAATTCGTAAATGCTATTATAACGAACTCAAAACCATCTTTATATACATCTCTTGGGGAAAACCAATCTGTTATCCCTGTGGAATCCTGAATGTACCCAAGTCCCTTAAATCTAACAAGGCACATGGCCCTGATCCGTTGTTCCCCTTCCTAATGAAAGGGTGTGTTGAACAACTTGCTTCACCTACTTCCGAGCTATTCAATTTGTGTATGTCGTCTGGAAGCATCCTTGATTGTTGGAGAGCTGCTCGGATAACCCCAACTCCTCAAAAGGATCTTTCAAATAACAACCCATTGCCTGTACATCAGCATTATTGAAAGTTTTCGAAAGTTTTTCTTAACCAGCTGATCCATTTATCTGCCACCCATGACCCTATTCAGTTTGCATACAAACATTCACCTTCCACTCTTGATGCTGTTGCTCATCTTGTTCACTCCGTTTTATCCTTATTGGATAAAGGCACTAGTATCGTCCGCTTAACTTTTCTTGATCATGCTAATGTTTTCGGATCACTTGACCGCGGCATTCTCGTTCAACGTCTTTCGGATTGTGGTCTGGCACCTAATTTGCTGAATGCACTAATTAATTACTCCACTCATCGGACGCAATATACTTTTTGTAATGGTAAATCTGCCTCCCTGCTAGAAGTTAACTCTGGAGTTTTTCAGGGTGCAATTTTGTCTATATTTCTTTTTTCAATGTATATTAAGGACCTTCCCATCCCTCCCAACTTTGTCGCCTGAAAGTATGCTGATGACGTGGTGGTCGGCTGTTCCTCAACTGTTTCTGATTGTTTCTATCAACTTCAAGTTTGTCTAAATAACATGTTTAGTTGGTCGACTCCCCGATCGTTAGTGTTGAATATGGATCAATGTGTGGATGTTTCTTTTAGCCTTAAAACAGGCATGCCTTATCAAACCCTTTTGAGTAATCAGCCTGAACTTTCTGTTAGTAGTAATACCATCCCAAGCTAACTCTATTAAATGTCTTGGAGTCTCTTTGTCACACAATCTTTTTTGGTCCAAACATTGAAAACGTCTATACTCGGGTTTATAGACTATCCTTCTACGTTTTTATGTCTAAAAATCTCAGCATTCCCTTAAATGTTATTCTTTAATTTATGGCTGCATGCATTCTTCTCCATTGTTTGTACTGTTCCCCCGTATATTTTTCTGGTCTGAAGGAGAAAGACTTTATTCTATTTTGCAGATCTCTTAAACTTCTTTCTCGTTGCAGCGGCATTTCAAAGACCGTTTTGGTTGAGTTTATTGTGAGCAAGCATTTTTATTCATGCAATCGATTTATCAGCCATATCCTGTCCAATAAAGAACACTGCCTGCACTCCCATCTCAATGAAGCGGTGTCTCATCCGAGTACCCGTTCCCAATTTCGGATTCTTTGTGCACGCACCACCACACACAAAAACAGCATGATCCCTTATTTGGCTCGTATCTTGGTCAATCCAGCTAATATTATTACTGACTTGAACAATCATCTGTCACATTAGGATTTTAGCTAATCTGTTTGTTTTACATTTACTAAATGTATATTTCTTCTTTTTCAATGCTTACCGTTTTCCCCACTGTAACTAGCCGAAAATGCTGAAAAATCATCCCATCGGGTGCATGAAGCTTTACTGTACTTGAATTGACTATGCAAATGTATAGAACGTATTGTGAAGCGACAAATACGTAAGCATTTTATGGTACACAGCATAATAACACAATCGCAGCATGGATTTATTACAGGCAAGTCATGTCTGACAAATCTGCTGCTGTTTCTAAACCATGTAACCAGGAGACTCGACGAAGACCTCACTGAGGAAATCTGTTACATGGACTTCAGTAAGGCCTTCGACTCGGCCAATCACAGATACCTGGACCACACGATGCAAGCAGTAGGTATTACAGGGAGAGCCAGGACTTGGGTGAATAACATCTTCAGGGGTAGGACCTTCATGTAAGAATTGGCACGTACACTGCACACCCTTCACATGTGATCAGTGGTGTATCCCAGGGGTCTGTACTGGTCTCATTACTCTTCCTCATCTTCAGAAACAACCTACCATCAGGGCTGCGGAACCCGTGCTACCGGTTTGCTGACGATGTGAAGGCGGCCGGCGCAGACCTGGATGAATACATTGAGGCTATACTATCCTGGTCACATAAGTGAGACCTGCC
>UZAN01044500.1:19696-30726 GCA_900618425.1 Echinostoma caproni | reverse complement strand
AAGCGGAGGTGGTGGGATTCGAACACATGTCCTCCGGGTTGACAATTTGGTGACGTTACCACCGGGCCACTAATATGAAAGATTGAACGTGTGCACCGGGTATCGTGCCGATTCAAGAGAAGAGCCATAATATGGAAAACTAGTAGTAAAATGGATACGATTGTGCTTTATTAACAATTCCGCTTCAACGAATGAGAAACAGAATTCGAATTGCTGGATCCCACTTGACTGTTTTGTATCTGTTTCCTCGAGATAGAAGAAAAAAAATTTCTCCAACTACATCATACGAATCACAAACGTTATGCTTTCACACGGACTCGGGCACGGAACATACAGTGGGGACGATTGCGCGTCCGAGTACTGAATTCATGTCCCATAATCGCAGTCGTGGGGCGTTGGATTTTNTTTTTTCGAGGAGTAAAAACAACAACAGAGAACAGATTGATTTCATTCCGAATCAACACAGTGGCGCCTCTGATTGGCGACAGCTCGATTGATCAGCTTTCATTATTTATCCATTAGCATATGATATATGATATACCAGAAATCATACATATCCCAGTACGCATAACAACTGATGCACGAGAAACAACTGAAATAACTCCAAATCAGTCTAACAATACAGAGGCAGGAGAGGAGAGAATAAACAATGAATGTCATACAGTGTATATGTACATATTTAAAAAAAAAACCATATGAGCAAACTAGTTTCGACAGACTAAGCTTAAAGTAGGTAGCACAAATGCAATCACCCAAACTTAACATGAAACGAGGAATGACGCATGCTGATAATCATAAACAAAGAAAACAGGAGAACAGTTTTTTATTACACACTTTTTACAGTGTGATGAACAGCAGACGAAGTAAACCCCATATTCACGAAGACCAGCAAGGCCCCGGGACTTGGAGTGGTGAGCCACATAAGGCCTCGATAAGCTAGGTGTGATATTGAACCAAACGACAGCAAAGCTACCTACCACCAAAGTTGGGTAGTGGCGGACGGGCTCAAACCTGAGACCAAAGCACGCCGGTGAAAGCGACTACATTACCGCGCCACCACCATCTAGGAGCGACACATGTTCCACTGCACGGAGATCGTGTACCGATCTGCGGCATCCAAATGATGATTAGATTTTGGCATTATTATCGACCGTGCCCCAGACAGGTAACCATCCACTCAAGTGGTTAAGCCAGTGTCAACGGGCACTAAACAACCGGTTGCAGAGGTTCAGCCCCGAACGTGGCGGGTTGTCGCCCGGCAAGTGATTTCAGTGAAGCAAAAGAGCAATAAAATGACTCCAGAAAGCACTGCGACGTGCACGAATCCGGCGTGTAACTGAACAACGCCATATTCGTTGACCTTTTCGTTCTCGGGATAGCACGGAATTGTGGGAGGAACAGAGGAGCACGTTTGTAGGAAAAATACCAAGGAGGTGGGGAGGTATAATTTTGTAGCACACTTTCATTCATCAAAGAGACTGAAACATAGTCACGTGGAATAAATTAGCCTACAAGTAAGAGTAATTTCCCTCAAACTTATAGGGTATACGGAAAAGTGGGACTACATCTTTTCATCTCACCATTGCTCCCACGAAACTCATCCCTTGTGGTGCCACCAATCGATTATCTCTAACTGCAACCAATTCACTGATTGGTCTCAAATGCAGCTCCCGTCTCACAACAGTCTAAATGTGTGTGTGAAATTTATTCCGGAGCAGCATGCAGATGGAGGGCAAGAGTTCATACAATCACATTCTAGTCATTAACAAACACCAACAACAAAGCGAATGGAATTGGATTGTTATTAGCTAAAATCGCCAGTCTGATTAGCGTTCAGATTTGAACGCAGATCAAATGTGAAAGTATAGTTGAGAAAAAGTCCTTAAGTTTAATGGTGACTGATGAAATTCCCATCGTTCTGACAGTTTCTAAACCACAAAATTCCTTACTAATGCAGTTTACCAGAAAGAGATTGCGAGTGCAATACAACTGTCGATAATTGACGCATGATTCATGTCTTCATTGAAAAGGGAAAGAATGCTCCAGTCCCGAGTGAGAACGAGTAAGAAAGTCACAGTAAATGCAGAAAGTGATAAACATACATGCAACAAAAAACATTACCACGAATACGGGAAATCGAACGGGTCTGATTGGGCCACAACACGTTCCCTATTACCAATTCTGACCCAGTTTCTAGAGCTTCGATAGCGGCGAACGGAACAGCAAATGTTTCACTCAACATTTAGGGTTTGGTGGTGGGAACGGAACTCTATTTGTACTCAGTCACGAGTCCTGACCAAAGTGAAGCGGATGACGGTGAAGAACAAAACTTCAAAGAAAAGAGAAACATCACAAATTTACGGTAAACAAAACAAGAAAAAAAAACACAACGGAGATGTGTTATTTCTTGTACGAAGAACACGATCTCTATCTATCAAACACATATCGGTAACCCGTTAGAAAGTGAACTCTCACCTCTCCCGTTCACCCTTAATCATTTTACCCGAAAACAAAGTCAAGAGAGAGAGAGAGCATGGAAATGATGTGCACGGATCGGGCAGAGAAACTAACCACGAAGAGCCAAAGGATGATGATTATGGTGATGATGAATACGTCCGGGCGAGTATCGATCCGATTCAAACATATCCGGGAGCATTGAAGGCACAGTCAACGGATTATCCGGCACTCCGTTTAGGCCATCGCACTCATCAGTTTCTGTGGACTATGATCGCGGAAGAGAGAAGATAAACGGGAAATGAAAAACGGAATCATTCGAAGGGCTATTGCGGTAAAGAACGGGTTCTAAATTAGTTTTAACAATTTGATGATTTCGTCGTGTAAATGAGGCGTGATCTAAAAACTGTGAAGCAGAGAACAGCTGTTTTGATCTAGCAGGGTCTCATCGGCAGTGCCAATCCATCGACCCAACTGAGGATCGAACCCGGGACCTCGTAGGCAGAACACAAGCATACTACCCAATGGGTCATCGGGCATGAGTCAGGACGTATACCAATACATTAAAATTGGAAAGTAGATGGTACGGGTAAAGCATGAAGGGAATGTGGAAACTATATGACACGTGAAAGGGAATAAAAATAATCGCCTGGTAATGTATTAGGTTCTGTATCGATGGTTATCCTCCTAGTTTCAATGCATAGACAACAGCGAGATCAAATATGGAGTTACGACGAAGGCGAAACTGATGGGGAGAAATCATTTATTGCACTTGAACACCAATAACGCTCATACGAGAATCCAAAACCGGGAGCCTGGCGCGAATATTATATAGGGCTAAAATTATCTTTATGCTTTGCCATGTCTATGCATCATATAGCGGCATCAATCGAACTACTGCCGTGTTCACTCGACACGAGGACATAAAATAAAAAACCCCAAACAAGCCTTTTCTATGCATGCCAAAACTTCATTCGAGATTCGTTCGTTAGGTGAGATGTGGCGGCATGAACTGCTACAGTTTTTGCATTTTCCCTCTTGTTTGAACAAAACAGTGTGAGCGTGAGAGATGAATTAAACCACTCGTGCAACATTTTGCACATTGAAGGTGCTAAAGGCATTCCGAAAACAGTGACACTAACAGCCGAACACATTCAGAAGAAACATCAACTTTCCCGTATAATTACACAACAGTACAATACTGTCCGTATACTGCAGCCCTGACAGCCTGCCACATGGTAGTATGTCGCAGCCACCATTCGCGCATCAGGATCGGATCGTTTCCCGAATGATGTACGTTGTAAAAAAGAATAGAAAAGAAGAGGGAGAGGAATAAACCCGTCAAATACCGTTTGCCGTGATGAACTCGGACGATAAACAGCGTAAGCTCGAAGTTCACTCAGGCTATTACTGCACAGCAGTTCCAAAAATAGAAGAGATTTCTTAGGCACACCATTCAATGACAGGCACTCTCATAGGACAGAGCGGTCAACTGAGTCGACGTTGATTTTCGGATCAAGTAATAACCAAATGGTGGGTCTACGAAAGCAATATCTGTTTTAAAGAAGTCGTGGAAGAGTGAAAATGTGATCGATACAACCTCAACGAAGTCTAAAACCAGCCTGGTTCTCATGCGTGGATCGTTCCCGTGCGGCGGACAATCGACGGAGTGTAATTCTAGTGAGAAGATTGGAGACAATGATGATAAAACTAATTCCTCTGTCGTTTTCATAATGGAATCTGTCTCTGTTCTCGTAAATTAGTAAGACGACCGATTTACAACATTCCATTGGAACCTGTTCACTATCGCATAATGAACCCAGGAGTTTTTCAACTGAGACTTAACCTCGATCTTTAAAAGCCCAGGGGATAACCTATAAGAACCACAGGCCTAAAACCGTTTTACGAAACTTGTGGTCCATGTCATCTCTAATTCCGATTGAAGGCCGGAATCATCTGGCAGCAGTTGACCACTTCATAAGCACTGAGGATGTCACCTCGGCTGGCGATGGAACGTTTGCGAACAAAGTGCCAAGCTCGGAGAACGGACGAAATGAAGTTCATGTTCATCCGAGCGACGAGATACGATTTTCAATACTTTGGGAGTAGTTGTCTACTTGGAGAAGCTGTGATCACTTGATATAGACGTTGAAGTGTTCTCCCTCGAGCTCAATATGGGGTAGCTGGATGTGCATCGGTATACCGTTGGACCAGCCAATTATATCATATCTACTGTACAAAACTCGTGTTCCTTATAACACAGACAAGACTACGACTGTTACAACAGCCTTCTCTGGATCGCTGCACTTCGCTATCCATACCTTTTCGCGATCAGCTATCGTCTAAGGGCATTGCAAAACGAGAGATATTGAGAATCGGGCGGAATGATTCTAAGGGTGTACAGCGAAGAAGCAGGGACCCCTACACCGTAAGGGTGAATTCGTTGCTACTTCGGTATAAATTTGGATGGCCTCGTTGATTAGCCTTCACCGTTCGTTGAGTCCACCTACTAAGGGACGGTGGAGGAGTTACGCCGAAGCGATATCATCGTGCATTGTGATGTTTTAATTTGAAGTTCTTATGGATCAACCAATGATAAGCACCATTTATTGTTCTCTGAAGTGCCAGTGAGTCTTCAAGTTATATTACTGCTTTATTCATTTTCGCACCATCCAAAGACAGACGTCTGTAGGCCCAAAATGTCCGCAGGATGGTTTGTGAAACGTACAAAAAATTGAGGACCAAGAAGGGATCCCTGTGGAATGCATTCGCTGATGGGAACAGACAACGACCCAGAAACCCGAACCGCCACAGCACGTTGCCGAAGGAATTCTAATATCCAACACAAATCCCATGATACTGCAGTCTACTCAGTAGTTACGGAGAATAAGGGTAGCTTCTCGACTGGATCGAAAAAATTCTCCGACAAAAAACACATCAGTTCGTGTTTACCATTCATCATCTGGACCTATCGCCAATGTCTGATGGGTACCGCAAGGATGCTTGCTGGGGCCTAGTCTTTTCCTTGCATTTATAAACCCCCTTCCACATGTTTGGGGCCAAACACACTACTATTCGCGGACAATGAAATAATCTAAAGAACAGTGACAGATCCATGGAATTATCTGGCACCTCAAGAAACGATCAATGGTCTATCGCCAATGACATGGAATTTAAAGTTCAAAAATGTAAATGTATTTTAATGAGGCACACGAATTGTTTCTCCTATGTTCTGGAGAGTCAAACACTACCGCATGCCAACGACGTAACGGATATAGGAGTTACGGTACAGGAAAACGTAGGAATTTCCACGTACTGTGCCACAGCATCATCCATGGCTCGAAAGCAAGTTGTACTAATTAAACGTGCTTTCGGACAGTTCGAAATTGAGCCGATTCCACGCTTGCTATCAGTGTTCATTTGACCACACACGGAATGCGCCATTTGAGTATGGAATCCATGACCTTGAGAGCGTTCGCAAAAGCTTGGCAAAAAATAGTAAAAAGTTTGTATGACAAGACATATTCCGAAAGACTGCCAATATTGAGGTTTTATTAGTCTCAGAACCGTCGAGTTCGGGAAAACCTAATCTTGACATACCACATATTGCATCAACCCAACCACTGTTGAATTATTCAAATCACAGCTTGCTAAAGCATTGGAACACTGAACACTTCAGCAACTGTGAGTGATTATGCGTATTATTACAGTTGTCTACTTGTAAAGTTGTCGAAAACATTCCGTAAGAATCCTATGGGGCATGATGGACGTTGGCTCTGATAAATCACCAAACAATGACTACCCTATGCGGTAATAATTTGCTTTATTCGAATTGAACCTGGAGCGAACGGGAGGGGGCCCAGAAACTTATGTTACACTATCGTTTATTGTTTGATCACAGTTTATTTATATTCAAAGTTACGAATTTGAAATATAGTATTCAGACACTGCTTGACCATTGTATTAACATCTCAAAAAAATGATTAATGTGCTAAAACTGGAAATGGAAAAACTGCAAAATCCTAGGAAGAGGTAGGGGGGAGGTAATGGAATTGTTTAGAGCAATCGTAGGAGTTTAGCTCCGGTCAAGACCAGTTGGTCAGGTCGATGAGGATTCTAGGATGCACAGAGTTTTATGTTACATGTAGTGAACAGGTCACGTGTTCAGGTGAACGGTTAACCTCATCAATCTGGCAAAGCAATGAAATCTGGTTCCTGTTGTTCATCGAGGGCTGTCAAATCAGACAGCATTTATGAACCATTAAAGTCACGTGTTTGATCCATATGTGTGTGTGATGATTGGTTCAATTTTTTGAACGTATGGAAAACAAAACAGATGCACGCAGAACAGAAAAGCAGTTATGATTTGCATTTGGACAAGTTGATATGAACAGAACCCGTTTTCATGCTGGAAGCAGGGAAAACCCAGCTTCAAGGGATGCAGTGTGGTGGAAGTAGTCGATAGTCATGATAGTGTTTAATAATCCACGACACTCAAGTTCATCATGAGGCCACCAACGTGCACGAGAAAGAGAGGAGATATTTTCACTACATAAAACACCACAACCATATCCGAGGACTGCTTCTGTTTTCGAGGTTAATTACACACCAACCAGAAGCAGCACAGAAAATTGATTCGCATTTAGTATATTCGTATTTGTGAATTCTGCTCTTCTCAAAATATGTTGAACGGTAATTATTAGATAGCTTTGTCTAGATCCCAGCTGGACATCAAACTAGGTTATGATGTACCTATTCTTTTTATTATCCCCTTAATGTTGATGATTTCATATTTTTTGCGACTTTAGAAAGGGATCAACGCAACCTTTCTTTCGGTTTGCCGGACCTCTCGCTCCCTAACCCCCCGCGAGCAGCGGTGTAATGGAAAAAGTCATGACTAAGCAACCCATCATTTGCGTTCACAAACAAACTGGAAGCGCAGATCTCCACTGTAGTGATGATCGTGTCTTTTTGTTTTAGATCAAACGTTTATCCGCAGTTGATATAGCCTGCCTTTATTCACACAACAAAACACACAAATATTTAAATTTAAAAAAAATTGTTCGATGAACAGTTATACTGCTGTTTAAGTCTCATCGGGGTTTTCTCTATTTTGTTGATCAGTTTACTGAGACAATGAAAGTACGTTATTTTTCAATGATGCTACCCAGGGGGAAATGCTCTTCGCTCACATTTGAATAATATGCTAGTCGCTGATAAAAGCTCTGAGAAAAAAACAATTGAAAACACAAGTTGCCGTAAGCAAAACCCGGGCCAAACAGATTACCCTACAAGTCTAGGAATGGTCTGTCTGTGGGGTAAGTTGCAAATGAAAAGTTATTCTGACAAGAGCATCAACTGCTTCGTGGACAGCAGAAACAGTCAGTGGACAAACCAATAACCATGGGGGTTCGTTTGTCTGACTCTTTTCCCCAAGAACAAGCAATCGATATTCGGACAACCACGAAATTCAGGCCCAGGCGATCTGTCCGGTTCTATCTAGGCCCAAAGTTGGTCATAGTCACCCCATAATCCAAATAATTTCGTTTCATAGCCGTCACTTCTGCTGTACTTAAACTAACACAGAGCGTTTTTCTCAACCGTTGGCGGATTAGTTCAATGAACCTCTACAAAGTGCCTCAAAATACGTTTAGTGTATCCACATAGATCAGCACTCAATTTTCGATTCCGCTATACGATCCGTTCTCCGAGAGGCAGCTAAAGTTGTCCCGTAACATCACTGTCGTGTCCGAAAGACTACATAATGCTTCGGAAAGGAATCGAAGAAAAGTTTTATTATGGGCGCTTGAACAATGCTACCATTCATCGTACCCGATTAGATTGTTACAGTATGTTTTGGACAACTTTACAAGTAGAAAAGAATGGTGATATACATGAACACTCACGGATTTGAAATGTTAGGTGTTCTAATGCGTTTATCAAGCTGCGATTTGAATAATTCTGTAACTGTAGGCACACACGAAAAAAATGAGGTCAGCAACCTAGGTGACTGTTCTTAGTCCTCAACTTCAATGAATGTACCCTGAGGGGATGGTTTTCAGAAAAAGTCAGCACCGAACGGCAAGGGTGATTGTCGGGTTGATGCAATACGTGGTATGTCAGGATTAGGTTTTCCCGAACTCGACGGTACTAAGACGACTAAAGCCTCAATATTTGCAGCTTATGGGAGTATGTTTTGTTTTACAGATCTTTCACTATTTTTGTTGTCGAAATTTGTGGACGTTCTCCAGGCTTCTTGTCTCGTTCAACCATGGACTCTATACTTGAACGGCGTATTCCTTATGTGGCCGAATGAAGGCTGCTAGCAGGCATGGGAAAGGCTTTATTTCGAACTGTCCTAAAGCACGTTGAAGTAGTCCAACAAACAGGAACTGACATGATTCTTCGTCCCTAATACTCCTCGATTCAATCGAGAAATAAACCTCTTCTCCGGAATTGTAGAGTTTTCGTAGAAGCATTCAGTGGTTCACTCCAAGTTATTCTTTGAAGAAGCCAAAGTTTTATTATGCAAAATACTAAAAAACAGTTGCTTTTCTTGTCGAATGGGTTGACCACAAATGGATCGATTTACGGTTCAAAGAAAGAGGAAATTGCTAAGAATTATCTTTGTTTGGTGCACTGCTACGGATGTAGAAATTTAAGACTTCTCAAAGATTACTTCAGTCCCAATAAACTACAAACAATTGCTCGCGTGTATCGACGGATTGTGTCCACTCATCTCATGCAAGAATTAGATTCATGGTACACAAACGTTTGCTTCGAAATTCGTGCATAGTGCATAGTAATATTGGAAGAATAACTACGTCAATATCTTAGAATGGCAATTGCGAAAGGTTCAGTATCCTCGTTGGGATTCGAACCCACGCACGGACGCCGCCTACCTTCTGTACGCACACGCTCTACCAGTTGAGCTACGAAGCCACATCGATAGTACTGATCTTTTCATATTCGAATTACCCATCCAACTTACAGAGGTATGTGGCATCCACCAGTTAGCATGTAAGCTGACTGCCCCGAGAGGTTTTCCTCAGAATTCACCGGAGTCAACCTAAGCTACTGAACTTTTCACAATCGTCCTACAAACTTCAAATTTGCCAAACAACAATTTGAAAAATATCTTAGAAGCAAAAATATGGAGTAAGTGGTGACGCAGGAATAGTAGACTGAAGTGAATTCGATATATGATGTTCTGTGAATATGCTCAAAACTGAAGCAGTTCCCAAATCCACAGGACGATCAAAACAGCAACATACCCATCGAACAAGTCATGACTATTGATGGGGACGACATATGAAACAATCACACTTTGTACACTGCTACGAGATATGAGCCGCCCGGATTGCGGACGTTTCATGAGCCCCTCATTGACCGGTACAGCAAGTACAATCCAGTGAAATTCGAAGCGGAAAAATTATTTGTTTTTGCATCTTCATTTGGGGACGCGGACGGGGCCGGGTGGAGAGGGGCAGGTGAAGAAAACAGCGGGCACGGCAACTCACCATCCGGTGATTTGTGTGCGATGGAAAGATTGAGAGAAAAAGTAAATTACAAGCGAGATCCTTACACGACGTGATTTTGATGAACCGAGTGGGGGTGAACGCATTTGTCGTCCTCGTCGTCGTCGCCGCCGCCGTCGTACAGATAGATACAACCAGAGAATAACAAACAAAGCTTGTGCGAGTGTGACAGCAAGTGTGAAGCACACATAATAGAAAGAGAGATGACATAGAAAAAAGACAGTCCGACACATGGAACACGGATCTGTACAAAGCAAAAGCAGATACACAACACGGATAGCGAACAGTGGGAACTTACGCTGCGCAAATCAAATGTGATTTCTAATTCGCGCCGAAATTGTTTGGCAAATTCCGGATACATTTCGAGTATTTCCATGAGATCATCCTGTTGAATTTTGTGCAAATCACAATAAGTCAGAGCACGCACATAGTACTTGGACTGACCCATCAAATATCGCCCGAACGGACTCTCTCCGAACACATCACCCTGACACAACACGGCCACAATATCGCTGCCCATAAGTATCTCAATACTGCCCCGAGCAATGAAGCAGACGAAACAGAGCACGTCACCTTTGTGCACCAGTGTGTCCCCGGGTGGCACGTGTGTCGTTTTCAATTTGAGAGCGAGTGATCGAAGACAACCTTGGCTGGCTCCTGGATAATAGTTTTGTTACCCCCGTCGGGGGTGAAAAACAAGGAAGAGCAACAGTAATATTCATCAGCATGCAATGCACAAACTGTATGTTGAGGAATCAGAGAGCGGAACGCTGACAACGAACAGATCGATCGGTGTGCAAAACAATGAAAAACCACTTGGAAAAGTGGAATGGCAAACGCATTGCAGGTTCACATACACAAGCAAACATATGAACCGTGTGTATGTGTAGAGTACATTAGTAACAAGGACATAGATTTTGCAGTTCTAGGACCAACAGACCACAGCAGAGAGTCCGTGAATAGAAGAACGTTTTTGTGTTTAAAAACGTTCGTAGTAATTACTCGTTGATCTCGGCATACGGGCACTTGAAACTTATC
>UZAN01044498.1:0-15611 GCA_900618425.1 Echinostoma caproni | reverse complement strand
GAAGCACATGGACAGCTTGGCACATACTAATGCGTGGTCGGATTCGAGGGGAGTGCTCTAGTACGAACGGCAATCTTGGATGCAGCCCCGCCATTTGTGGCTTATAGCGATGTGGTCAATCTGCGTCCGTCTCTGACCCGAGGAGGGCGGACGCCAAGTGGCGTACCGGCAGTTGGAACGCCTGAAGTTCGTACTGGCAAGGAATAAGCAGTGGTCGGAACAAAGAGCCAACAACTGATCCCCGTTTTCGGAGCGACAGGAGTCTAGTCCAAAAGGACCACCCAGATGCGCCTCACTCGGAGCCAGTCGACCTACTCGAGCATTCATATCACCTGCTAAAATCACGATATCAGCCCGGGTCGCTTTACGCACGATCATTGCTTCTATGTACTAAAGATGATCAGTTCTGATCTAACGGAGATTATTATCGTCAAGTTGAAGGAGTTGCAATGGGAAGTCCATTAGGACCGGTCCTAGCTGATTTCTTCATGGGAAACTTGGAGAATGCAAAACTGCAACAATGCATAAAAAGCACACACCTCTATGGCACATTTGTCAAACTGAATAACCGCGCACAAGCACAAGTAATGCTTAGAAAACTCTCGTTCACATCCGAATGCTAAATTCATGGTGGAGCACGAATCCGAATCTTTCTTCCAGTTCCTGGACGTGAAATTGATGAGAAAAAGGGCGGATCTCTCATCAGATCCGTATTTGACAAGCCGACATCGATGGGGCAGTATCTTAATTTTAGAAGTTTCTTTCCAATACAATAAAAACGATCATTGGTGCACAGTTTATTCTCTAGAGTCCGGATAATCTGCTCCAGTGAAATATTAGTGTCCGATGCTCGCTGCATATCTACGGCACTACACGAAAATGGATACCCTAAAAAGATTTATTTTAAAGTATAGGGCACCGTTGAATACACTAAAACAAAGTGACACCGCCTCAAAAAAAAACTATTTTTGTCACCATACCGTTTCAAAGTGATCAAAACGATAGGCTGATACAACGCAGATTGAAACAGGCGATCGAAAGAACGTATAACGCTGCCTCCCTCATAATACTGCACGACACGAAGCGAGTGCTAATTGAATCTAATCTAGACAAACCCAACTACTCTTCAGTTACCTCCTTCTGTGTTTATCTATTTCAATGTACTTACGGTTTCAAGTTCATCGGAAGAACTGAGAGACGATTGTCTACCAGGATGGCAGAACATGCAACCGTCCAGTTCAATCGCCCGACACATACTGGATTGTAAAGAATGTGACAAACCTAGGAACACCTTTCGTGTGTAGATCCGTCAGAAAGGTAGCCATCTACTACGGTTTGCTGAAGCGGCCGCCAATCCACGTTACAAGCCCGATTTATGTGAACAGACCGAATTTGTGGCAAGCTTCGCGCTGCCCCGGTAGGTGTCACTGTCCTCCTCCACCCTGCAGTGATTCCGCTCCCTGCTTCAATGTCCAATCCAGCTGATATTAATGATCTTTGGCCTTCGTATTGATTGATTTCTTTTCCCCGTGTGTGTTCGCCTATTTCCAAACCTGTCACTCTTTTAACCAAACGTGATCCGAATGTATGTGCACAGCTGATGAGATTATCACGAAATAGTTGAATTCAACACATCCTATGATCATGATGCTTCTTCTTGCTCTAATTATGAGTGGACTAAATATCAGATCCGTTTAGGAATAGTTGGATTAGCCACAACGAGAGAAAACCAAAAAACAACAGTTTTTGGTTGACGACGTTTCGACCCTCTTGGAAGGCCTTTTCAAGCCAATTAACAAGCGAACATTAAACAAAAATCGTGAGAGAAACCGTACCAATTGGAGATGCTTTTGATTAATCTAGGGAAATGGAAAATTGAGTTGGTGTGTGTGGTAATAAATGAGAGCATAGAAGTTATGAATGAAACAAGAGGTCAAAGGGCTAAGGGTGACGTCATAGAAGATGGGAGATTAGTCTGTGAGCAGATTTGTAGTGTGGCGAGACTTAATGTTGTGTTAGTATGCAATGGTTTTCTCTCTTTGTAGCTAATCCAAACATTCCTATACGGATCGAATACTATGAGCACGAGGCACAATTTCTCCTCATGGGCAGAACGCAAGCATGCTACCCACTCTGCCACCGGGCAGCTGATCAGACCGTTTTTAATTTTTCATTTAAAGTACTCCGTAGCTTTTCAGTTCACGCTTCATTTGCCGTAAACACGACGAATTTCCACTTTGAAATGGAATCAAATCCTCTATTACTCCCATGGAAGCCAGACTAATCAATTCCCGGATGAGACGTTACCCTGTGTGGGCACGGATCACATAAAGAATGCTTTCACATTCCGGGAGGATACCTCGTCTGTTGTAAGGTTCAATTTATGAACCCACCCAAAATAAACTGTTGAATGAATATCAAGGAAAGTTGAAGGGAAAATGCGAGGCTTGCCGTCAAGAAATTCCGAGAGAGTATTATGAAAAACAAATTTATTTAACTTTTGGAGATTTCGAGTGCTCTCCCTGACACCCTAAGTGTGAAACAATTTTATTTAATTTATCACTACATCAAACTAAATAAGGATGCACGAATACATGATGTTTTCGGTGAATTCCTTTTTATGCCTTCACAACCAAATTTCTATGAAACAACTTCGTTAGGGTCAAATAGAGGGTTGGATGAGTCCTGTGTATGCTACTGAGATCGAGAAAAAATTAATGTGATTCGCTGAAATTCACCTTTAATGCTGAAATATGTGTTCTCTACGTTACCAAGCACACGATGTCACAATAAAGATAAACTGCCTATACTGACCCCAGTTGTGACTGTCTACCAAGTTAAGCGCATCTGTGGTTCGATTTATGTAGGTCAAATGGCAAGGCAGTTATCTCACGGGTATCATATAACATATTCCATGCTGGCTCACACAGCGTGGGCGGGGAGTTGTGCCAATCTCGATCGCAGATCATCTGGTAGAGACGGGACACAACCGTTTACTGAGTCTCACCACATCAATCGACAGCAATAGGGTTTCAGACGCTAGCGACCACAAAGGCGATTAGATCCGACACATGAGGTCCAAACTGTGCTGGTGTTGGGTTTGCGCTGAGTGTCAAGGCCGAGCGTTCACTTCTCGATTGGATCCCAGTTAACAGCCGACTTTGCACCGTACATCTAGATGGTTCAGTACGAGTCAACAGCTAAAGAACGAAACGTCGATGTTTATTCGTCGTATCCGCCTATGCACAGACAGATTGCAGTTCGCCAGAAGTGAAGGATGAATTCTACAGGGACCTCTCTCAACTGCTCCGAAGTGCTCGGTCAACGGATATCGTGGTGGTCGCTGGAAGTTTCAATGCTCAAGTAGGATCCCTGGACGAATCAGAGAAGCTACTTAGAGGTTCACATGCAATCCCAGCCCACACGACTGACAACGGAGAACGCCTACTCCAACTTTGTATTGACCACAAACTGTTTCTGTCAAGCACGAACTTCTCGCACAAAAAATGCCATCGTCTTTCATGGAGACCGCCAACCGCTTTACAGCGCCGGACTCAAATCGACCACATTGCCATCAGTCACTGCTGGCGAGGATCCATTGAAGACTGCCGCTGCTACTGGTCAACAACCGTGGACACGGACCATGCTCTGCTGCGAGCGAGATTCTCTCTATGCCTAGTAAACAAACACAGAAAAGCCACCGAAGACGGATGCCCAAGATAAAATGTCGGCAATGGTTGCCAATCGGCCTTCGAAGCGGAACTACCAGATCGTCTCTCAGCTCAACCACCAGCAGGAGGACTCAGTGAGCACTGGACGGCAATCAAGGAAGCGATTCAAATGCCAATCGAAACAGCAGCAAATTCTGACTCACGATCAAATAAAAAACGATGGATCTACCCGTCTTCGGTTGCCTTGCTGGACGCTCGCAAAGCCATTCCTTCGGATTCAAACTACGACAAAGCGCTCGAGCCCCTAAACGCCAGCTCATCAAGAGTCTGAGGAATGACCGCGAGATGTGGTGGTAGGAAAGTGTAGAGAGCTGGAGAAGGCTGCGACTATCGATAATAGTCGCAATCTTTTCCGATTAATTAGGAGTTCAGGTCCAAGGAAAGCAGGCGTAAATGAGGTAATTAATGAGTCTGACGGCACACTGATCCATATTCAGCAACGCCGTCTAGATCGATGGGCAGAACATTTTAAGGCTCAGTTCAGCTGGCTCTCATCAGCACGAGACCTACCTACACCCGATTCAATTTTGCAAATACTGCCAGTCGACACTAGCCCTCCATCTGAAGTAGAGGTCACCCGAGAAATAAGCTATCTTAAAAGACATGAGGCTTCCGGCCCCGACGGGCTGTCTCCATCGAATTTTAAGGTTGTAGGTCTAGCCTTGGTTTTGGAGTTAACAAAACTCCTGAGTTCAGTGTGGGAAAAGGAACAGATTTCAACTGAATGGTGAGAATCGGTGATCATACCGATTTACAGGAAGGGTGACAGGTCCTCTTGTGAAAACCACAGAGGAATTGGTTTAATTAACATTGCCTCTAAACTTCTCGCCGAGATCATACTCCGTTGATTGTCTGCCGCTCATGAAGAGTGCATACGCGAGAACCAGGCTATTTTTAGACCTGGTCGAGGTTGTATCGACCACATCTTTAATCTTCGTCAAATCCTAGAACGCAGACACTATTTTCGTAGACCCACCATTTCCACTTCTTTGACCCGAAAGCGGCCTTCGACTCAGTTGACCGCTCTAAACTCTGGCGCTGCCTTTCCTTGAAGGGTGTGCCCGAGAAATTTATTTCAGTATTACAATCCCTCTATAATTATAGCCGAAGCCGAGTCCGAGTTTACGGCACTTTTTCACCCCAGTTCACCATGGAAGGTGGTGTTCGACAGGGTTGCCCTCTCTCTCCTTTTCTATTTAACTTTGTCATAGATATAATTCTTAAAACAGCCCTATCCTCGTGCGGGGATAGCGGCATCGATTTACTCCCAGATGGAAGACTGTCTGATCTAGAGTATGCAGACGACATTGTGCTACTAAGTGAAGATCCAGATAAGTTGCAAGCTTTTCTGGATAGTTTGAGTGCCAGCGTAGCGATGTTCGGCATGCGCTTCGCGCCTTCAAAGTGTAAAATGCTGCTCCAAGATTGGGTTGGCCCAGTCCCCAGCCTCACCCTGGCCGGGGAAGTTGTAAAGAAAGTGGATAAGTTTTGCTACCTGAGCAGCTACATCTCACCTGGCGGACGCATCACAGATGAAGTGTCGGCGCTCATACAGAAAGCTCGGTTGGCATTTGCCAACTTGAGACATCTGTGGCGTCGTCGCGACATCCGGTTGTCTGTGAAGGGTGTAATATATGCTGCAGCAGTTCGGCCAGCTTTACGGTGCAGATATTTGGCCATTACGGGAACAGTATAAAAATAGACTGTCGGTGTTCGAACACCGCTGTCTACGTAGCATTGCAGGAGTCTGCTGGGGAGACCGGACAAACAATGCTGAGGTTAGGCATAGAGTTTTAGGTAATCGCGGTCGTCCACTGGAACAGGTAGTCGACCTCCATAGATTACGCTGGTTGAGACATGTGCTACGCATGTCACCAGATAAGTTGCCACGGCGAGCGATGCTTGGCGGGGCAGGTAGCGGTTGGAAAAAAATGAAGAGCGGTCAAGCTAAGAACTGGCATGAGGGTATGAAAACCCTGACCAGGAGACTGGCTCACATAGGTCCCGTCAGGCTCCGTGGATGGGGACCCAGAGATCATGGTCACCGGTGGTTATAGACACTGAGCGATATGGCTGGGTGTCGCCAACAGTGGCGCTCATGCATCTACTCATCTACTCTTGTAACTTCAGTCTATGAAAATGTCCTACCTTTCGCTTAAATCTGCTCTCAAAATTCCAATCATCATTCTGCTATTTTGTTCAAATGGGCAACCAAAACCGGAGGCAAAGGTGCATGGTTAATGGTTGTAAGAACTGAACTGAACTGCGCAACGGTAATTGATCCAAGTTCTCAAACTCTCCTGGTCGAGTAAAGAGAAAACAACTTATTCATAAAACCTGACCTGACCTGACATCTTGCTTACGTACTTAAAAGAGTGTATCAAATTTGAGTTCTCTCGAGCTCACTACCACATAAGTGACTCATCCACTCATCTATTTGTCCTCACTGAAATTGTTTCATATAAATATGATTGTAAAGGCTTGAGAATTAAGTTGCCGAAAACATATGTTCACTTAGATTATGTGTTACTTTGATGGTACAACATTCAGGGAGGGAGAAGCGACCGATCAAAAAGCTGCCATACAACACAAAGTAAGTGGAGAAAATCAGGTTGGTGATTACACAAACTCCAAGGCGATGATTCGATGCCCCTTGGCACTTAACCACCGCCATTCTCGTTCCTACTGTTTGTGAGCCGGCTCATATTCAATGGAAACAATACCCAAACCCATATATTCGAATGGACCATGCAATAACATCATTTCATCATTTCAGTCATGCATCAAAAGTGACAAGGGTCTGTCGGTCTGAGAATCTCAGCTGCGAGCCCAAAAGGTCACAACTTGATTTTTAGCCAGGAACACAAAAATGATACATAATATTGACAAGTATAAACTGGAATGTAATAACTACACAGTTGCCGACTTCAACAAAATTCCGTAATATTCAGATTATCACAACTATTATTTCTATGATTGGAAAGTAGAAGAACTCCATCAGTTCAATCGCATAAATCTGACTTTTGGAGATTTGTCCTCAAAACGTTTGTTGCCGATTTCCAAAATCCATAAATTGCCTTAAAACCTATATCAGTAAAAAAAAAAGGAATAGTATTATCACGCAAATAGTATCAAATGATAGAAATTTAAACATTTTCTTTGAATGCAGCCAATCTGATTGGCTAAATTTTTTAAAATCTGTTGAATAAGAGATGTAAATATTTCCATCGCCTATATATCAGAACTTCATGAAGGTAAAGATAAAATTTTATCACTCAGCCTAAATAACAGTAAAACCTTTAAAAACATATGCTGATCCAACTGAGTGTTTTCCTTATTTTCTAGAAATATTTGTACTTATGAGTAGTCACAATGAAACCATGAATAAAGGTAGAACACATGGGCGTGTTAACGCAAAAGACCAATCATACGTAACTAGGACGGCGGAGGATGCTGACATTAGTCAATAATATATTGCATCCATTGAGTTACCCAGATGATAACTATCCAGTTTCACTGTCACTTTTTTGAATGACACCATGGAAATCGAAGTACCTGGTGGATCCGTTTTCTTTCTCAAGCTTTAAAAGCGGAACGCAGGTCGTTTTGGACGTCGCTAATGTTGGACACCAGACCATTTTAGTGTGTTAGGTGAGATAGAAACGAAAGTTAAATCTTCCTTGGCAGGATGTTTTGTTTCTACTGAGCCAAGTGACAAGATAGTATGAAACAGATTTCATACAAAACGTATATTCCATTCACCCCATTTTGTCATTTTACTATCACTGTTATTATTATTATCACCAATAATATTGTTGGTATAGATTTGATCAAACGTTAAAAACTGCAGTTTGTTAAACGAGCGTTGTTTGAGTGAGCTCCGAGGTTGATGCCATCATATAGTGCAAATGGAATAATCAAAATTTTAGTCATTTTAAATTAATCACAAAGATTGTCTGTAATAGATCTGCTAAACCTCATCGATGTAAGTCGAATCTCACTTATTGTTGAACTTTTCTTACCGATAATCACATGCTGACACACATTTGATCTCGAAAATTGCACCTCCTTAACACTAGTCTTCTGAATTCGGAATCACGTGATACACATTCGAATGCATTTCAGACAACCGGATTCGTCGACTGAATGAACCCGGTTCAGAGGCTCCCTACTTCACTGCCGAGCATTTTCCACGATTGCATACACTACAAATCGCTCAAAACAAGCTGTACTTGCTTGACAGCACGCCGAACGACCCGAACGCTCCTCTGACACTGGACATACAGTTGCCTCAGCTTCGAGCTTTGTTTTTGGGTGGTAATGCCCTCACTTCGCTCGCTGTGTACATACGTCAATTGACTAAAGTGAGTCCACGGGAGCTGTCCGAGGATCAGAGTCAGTTGGACGATCAGGAACTGATCCGGGAAGAGATTGTCAAGGAACGAGGACGTTCGGCTCTGGGCATTTTACCCGAATTGTCTGTGTTGAATTTGCGCAGTAACGGAATACGCGAGTTAGATGGATTAACCTTAGAAACAGTGCCAAAACTACAATACTTGAATTTGAGGTAGGTATTTTCCTTTTACATATCTATGCTCAAAGTATAAACAAGTTAGATCATCGTCCCAAAAAGATCGCAAGACAATCAGGTGACAGTGAATCAACTTTTCTCCGGCGAGTACACTTAATGCGATTACATTAAGCCAAACGTCACGTGAAATTTGAATACCATGGTTATGCTAAGCTGCCTGTACTTTGTAAAGTGTGCTTTGCAATATTGAAGGTAGTTTTAAGTATCAGTTGGAATTTTTATAAAAGTTAGAGTAATTTGGTGAAATCCATTTTCAATTGACGACACAGATAAAATAGTTGCACATAATGAGGTAGTTCTGGCATAACCGCGAGGGTTCGAAGTTCGAACTCCTCAACTGCCACACAACTTGTTTGTCATGCTCGAGTGCCACATATCCCGAACTTAAGCACACCACGATACAAGTTTCGTACCTTCCCCCCCCCTCTCATTATCCTTTTGGGGGTAAAGCACAATGACAATTTTCAAGTAATCATATAGTAGTCTAGTAATAGACAAGTTAGTATAACGCAAAGTGAACATTCCGTTGCGGAATTTGGCCAAACAAGTTTGGACACTGTTTACACCACAGTCAATAAACTAGCATGTCTACGGACCGGACCCTGAGTGTGTGTGAGTGAGCATGCTTTTGAGCCAAATCACGTAACAAGGAGCTAACAGAAAGAATGCATAAGCTTATTAACCATGTTCTAAGCACACCTGCACAGTGCACCCAAAGTTTGCCGTAAAGTCAGCCGTACTGGGTAAAGGACTATCAATACAGGTTGAAAGAGAATTTTCAACATCGAAATGAGAGCAAGTTCAGAAGGGTTTCATCAAATGAAGTGTCCGTCGGATACGAAATAACCGAACAGTGCCATTTGACCAAGACCCAATGTTTTTTGATGTTTAAGGTGTTCATAGCAGAAGGGAAAATCAATGTAAATGGATCACCCCAGGGAATTTGCATAGAAAGAAGCAACTAATTCCGTCAGTTGGAAATCAGAAGTATTAGCTCTCCTTGGACTAAACGTTTCAAGCTAACAGATAATACAAACTTCGGCGGAGGTTACTGTGAAAGAGGTTTTGTAAAACACGAGAAAAGAATACAGCACACAACTTTTCAAACCCGGATTATCGTGTGGACGGACTGTTTTGAGGAAACCACTCTTTGAGCGAAAACTATCTCTAGTGCTTCCTCAGGGCTTTAAAAATCACATAGTGAGAAATTTAGAAACCACTGAGAATAGTTATTCACTCATTGACCTTTTCTCACTGTATTCGTGTGGGAATATTCCAACCTCTGAAATGGAAATGCTTCAAGGATTACCCAAATTCTACTTAGGAAGCATGGAATCAAGATCAGCATCAGGATCATCAGGAAATTAAAAAGCAGTGATTTTGGTGCATTAGAAACCTCCCTGAAACAGTAATTTTTACCGTAGAGGAGTTTCTGGAATCTCGTGGAGTTTGTCCAAGAGGTGCATGGTCACACTACACCATAATCGTTGAACTTCACGAGGGGGAAGTTACTTTTGTTGCGTAACATTATATTTCATGACATTTGCGAGCATACTATTTTTTGATAAACAGTACGAATTTCTTATTTTGGTTCATTACTCGACTACTGTAAGAATATCCACCGGTGGTTACGGTGTTTTATCCGTACTTGTTTCTCACTTTCGTAGATCATCTAGATGTCACTTGCCAGTTGATCCGTTACCATTTACTAGGAGTTCCCTTCACCCCTTATCATGATGCCATGGAGAGCTACTTCATAAGGTTGCCCAGTAAAGCTTGTTGACACCGAACACCAAGGGGTACTTCGAGATCTGACTGAAATAGTGAGTAACCGTCTAGGTTACTCATGAGTAATGAAACGTTGTGACGGAAATTTGTCTGAGTCTCTTTTACCACACGATTGCCGAGGCTAATGATGATTACAAATCCCATATTTTCCATCCTGTTGAAATAATTTTTTCAAGCTGATCTCTTTGGGGTTGAAACTGAAGAGGCACTGATTCCCACAAAAAACAACCGAATAATTTCAGTTGGATTAAATAAGCAAATTTGAACGCACTGGTTACGGTAAAGCAGGATTTTTATATCAGTGGTATCATTCCTGGATGTTATCTATTTCCGAAAAATCCAATTTATCCTCCATATTGATCAATAGAATGTTTGTAATCAAAACATTCCATAAATACTGGCTTTCAATTCGTGGAGCGCACAAACTACCGGTGATTAGATATTTCTATGACACAACTTCAGAATAACTGACTGGGTTCAATGATGTGCAATGTCAAGAAGATACATTTGTAAAAAAGTAAAATGCTTTCATTTTTCTATTGTTTTCTTAATTCATTTCGCTCTCTTTTTCAATGCGTTTCTTGAATGTATACCACTGGCTTTGAACTCGTTTTGAGGTACTCAGTTTACAGTCTCATTCGCAAATTATTTCTATTCATCAGAGAGAACATGATTGATTCGATGGAAGAAATTGAAAAGCTGCAACCACTGAACAGGCTTCAAACGATGATACTACTGGGTCAGTCTTAAATCTGCATTTTAATCTGAGCTCGTTTCTTTCCCGATAAATTTCTGTGGGATGGCGTAAATTGTGTTCAATTCAGGCGATGCACTACGTGGTGTGTTAAAAGAATCATGCCAAGTTCTGGTGCCAAAGGAAATCGGGACAAAACAGTGTAAAATAAAAGTTTCTCATTTCATTGCTCTGGGACGCACTGAATGAAAAAATTTCTTACATCCCTGTGGTAATTGGGACATTTATAGACCTGCGTGGATTCTGGTTCTTTCCATACAAGCGTTTGTAATTGATATTTATTGAATTTCTACTGGCGTTTACAATTTTTAATTGAGTAGTCAAGCCAAGTTAGGTATGTGCTTCATGCAGCCCGAAAGTGTGGGCATTCAATAGAACCCCTTTTACGCTTATCATCAATGCGCCGGCTGGGAATTTTGGTTTGATTCAATTCTCTTTTTAGAATTCGATCGGAGAATTGATTCATTAACTATAACACACGAATACAGTCAGTTTCGATCGATCAGCAAAGAAACAAGGTTCATTGAATTTCATAATAATAATAGCATTTAATTTTAATTCTCATATTTTTATTGAACCGTTTTATTCTATTTTATAGGAGCTAGAATCCTCAGAAATTATCACATTTGAGCTCTCCTAAGAAGTGAGAAGTTGGGAAGTATAATAACTGAAGTAATAATTTAAATCAAAGCGTATTATGCAAAACAACGGAACAGATAAATTATACCATCACTGGTACCTATGTTTCAGTTTCGAAAATGGTACCTTATACCTTGGACTAACGGACAAATTGAAGCCTTGATGGTATATTCTATACCTTTTGAACTTCAAGTGAATCTGCCGTAACTTCAAGTGAATCCAACCAATCGCACTCCATTGGAAACCCCGACAAGATGATTGGTGTTTCGGCCGTCAGATGTCACCGATTGAACCGGGTCTAACTAAACCCCCTCCAGTTCGAATGAACTAACTTCTCGGTAAACAAACAAGTACTTTTTGAGTGAACAACGGATTTACTTGAAGTTAAAAAGGTATGGTTGTGAAACTGATTCAAGTAAGACTATGTGCTATAAGATTAGAATTCCAGTGTCGAAATATACACTTCAACTCCCAGGGACCAAGAGTGAGCTTTTGGTAACCACCTGCTGTCATTGGACTGAGGCATTGAGGTCTAGGTCGATTCGTAACTACCACCAAATGGATGAATTATTCAGCTCATATTAAAAGTATGGTGGTACTTGCATACGTGCATGTATAAGCGTGTGCGTATAGCCCAATAATGGTATTTAATGAGTTGTATAGTCCAGGTACATTACCGATTATCCAGAAAGCGGAAAACAATAATCGGTTTCACAAAGTTTACTCTATTCGGCGTATAATCTTTTAATTGGGAATATTATTACAAAACAAGTGGTGGCCTTTTGATTCATCCGTCATTGTTGGACAACCACTAAAATCCAACTATCAGAAGATGCAATACTAGAAATACATCCAGAGGAATGGAGTAAATGCTTGTAGGAACATGGAGGTTTTTTTAATTCACATGGCCTTTCAGAATAAATGCCTCTTTGATGCCACAGCGAAAGTTCAATATGATCTACTGGTTCTGTTTGTCATAAACTTGAACCATTTCAATTTCTCACAATCAACAATCGCCTCAGGGAAAGTAGATCCTCTCAGGTATCCACTCAGGGCACGCACAGTGCTCTCATCCAGTCTCTTCTTCAGTATCCCCCTTGAATCTAATCACAACCTAAACAATACCGAGAAAATCTACCTCAAGTTTCTAAACTTGTTTTTCCCGCCATACAAACCTTTTACCCAAATTTTCTTCGTTCCTCGAACTGATATGTTCTATCGAGGATATGTTTCCACCGCGACTGCCCTCCGCATCACTCTCATTTAGTTTCCTGCCTTCTGCGATGCGTACAATATCATGCTTGATGTCTTTTGCGCCAATTTTTTTTATTAATTTCATAATTTTACTTCACTTGATCAATTTTCAATGTCCCCCAAACGTGTACACTACGTGTGTGAGGTGAAACTAAGTCCGCTTATCATTTCTCATTGATTAGTTCGAATCTCATCACTGATTTCCTATTTTTCCTTTCTGTGTGTCTCCACATAGCGCCTTAAAAGCCACAGCCTAAATCCATTCCTTAAAATTATTCTGTAATTGTAAATTGAAAAATTAATCATAAACATTGTTATTAAAAATACTTAGGTTTACTCGTCTCATCAGCAAACCGATCTCTATACATACTCTAAGGTGCAGGCTTACGATGAACATTTGCTTCTCTATCTCTACTCTGTCACTACTAATTGTATGTTGCGTTCCTATTGGGGATTTTAGAGCCCGTCCATAAGCCGCAATTTCTGCGTGTTAAGTGACCATCTCCAGGTTTTGCACTTCTAGCCGCCAATCATACATTTCCCAAGAACTGACTTGCAGTGGCCTCATTGCTAAAAGCACGATGAACAAACCAGTATAATCCTGAACGTTTACCTTTTAGTTACCACATGCCCTTGAGTTTAGGGATTTATCCATTTGAATTTTTTTACAATAATAATAAATACATTCCGACCGAAGCAATTTATCAAGACCGAGAAACTGATCCAACGCCTCGCAATCGCTACTCACTGAACAGCGCGAAGTCGTAGAATTTCACATAAAATTATCACGCAATCTTACACTACTTTAATATAAATAATAATTTTTCACACGACATGATTTAACCTCGATAATACGTCATCATCACTGCAATAATCAATTGAGATTTGCAGGATTATTGGGCAATGGTCTGTCATCGCTAGATCGGTAACCATCGAATAGCCTTTTGTATAGTTGATATAAATGTATCTAAAAGAAGTTTGCAGTAACTTTCAAACAATCCTTGATTTCCGTATTCATCGTGCACGTCCTTGCGTTACAACTGTGTGAAATTTTCTTCATCCACAGAAAACCCCATATTTGAAATGAAGGATTATCGACTGGAAATGCGAGTGGCAGTGCAAAGTCTGCGACGATTGGACAAAGAGGTGTACACGAGTCAGGAGAACGAAGAAGCGGACTTGCTTGCAGATCAGCGCAAACAAGAGAGGTCAACAGCGGAGGTGATCAATCGTTTGCATTTTATGAATGCTCTTCTCTATGTCACCCATGTTATCGTAACTGACCCCAAAATTCGCATGTCTTTACCTCAAAGGTGATTAGACTTCCGGGATATTTTTAGGATTGTAGTGTGAGGAATTCTTGTTTCAATAATCCGGAGACTAACTGAAGGCCAGATTGTTGGGCTGTGTTTATCTGACCGTAAGGATAGCGACACAGACTCGTAGGAGATGTTTTTCAGAGATACATGTCCTTCGCGTTATTGTCTTTGAAATGTATTAGACAGTTTGTCGGTTATCACAATACCGAGATATATTTGAGGTAGCACTGATGCAGCGTGTTCTATCTCCACATATCCTGACCTCGTACTCTACACGGCTTCCAGCTTGTCTCAGTTTGATTCCCTTGTGTTTCTTGCAATTGTACACCAGTAATTGTATTGTATTTTCAATCTGGTCATTCCCAATGACTGGTGGCGGAGAACAGTCTTCGTTCTGATACAAAATTCTAATATTTGATGTCACCTACAAAGCGACTGAAACAATTTATGGACACTTAAAGTTCCGGAACTATCCAATTACCAGTAAAACTGATATGCACGTTCCGTACATTAGTATCCAACTGTATTGTGGAGTTGCTGTACCCATACGTGGTAAATTATACAGTAGTGTGTGTGCAATAATGAAATCCATATATGAAGGGCCACAGCCTTAATAAATAGCTCGATTCAGGATGAAACTTAACGAGTAAGGTAATTATTAAGCATTCGTGCTAGGTAAAGTTAGTATACTACAAAATGTTCTGTAGGTTTAGTCAACTCCTGTACATAAATCAATTAAAGTTAGCGAGTCTAATTGTAAACGTGTTCTACAATTTTGCTTCGCGTCATAATTAGTTCGGCATGACCTCTTCCAATGTGATTGAATCATCCTCAAGTTCCACTTTCCCTACAGTGAATTCACCCTCCAGGTGGTTTCTGCACCGACCTTTGTCGGCTATCCCCTTGGTATCTCACAAAGTAATGACGGTTTATTCATGAGGAAATGTTTGGTCTCTAGCGAAAGAAGATTACTGCTGCAAGATCAGAAGATATACGAATGTCCACCAATGGATGGCATTAGCGACGTTCCCAACCTTTTAAATAGTACCAGAGAATGGACAGAAATCATTGGATAGTTTCATTGAAGCTGGTGGTTCTAAGATTAGAACACACAACCTTGAGGTATTCTTCCTCGGTTAATGACCTGCGCTTCCCTAGGATTTCTTATGAATCGATATCAAATGTGTTCCAGCCGTAGCACACATGGATTTACATACTCAAACAAGTGATGCCTGTATCCGGACATCAGTACTCTCGCTTCTTCGATACTTCCGTAAATTTCTCAAATAGGCTTATAGCAGAGAGTTTTATACCCAAATTGGAACAGAGGAAACGCCTACTCAACCTATTCTCTCAGTACACCTCTTGATGTCACGTCTCAAAGTCATCTCCTGATCTCCAAATGCCTTCCTCCACCTTGGAAAGGATACTGTAAACAGGGCACCTTGCGGGAACTGACTTCTGAGCACACGCGATTCATATCTCAATCCGTGAAATCCACTCATCCGATTGGTCGATAAGAGTAATTTTGTGCT
>UZAN01044497.1:20815-34007 GCA_900618425.1 Echinostoma caproni | reverse complement strand
GAACACTACGGTGAACATTTCAAAAGATAAGAGTATGGAAAAATTCAACAACAAAATCTGAGGGGTGGGGTTGCAAGCTGATGGGAACAACCTTCTCAAGATTACGTGCCAGATCGCGTAGGAAGTACTTCACGAAGAATGGGTTTTTCATTGCAAAAGAAGCCACTTCTATCGAACATCAATGGTCCCCTTAAAGAACTTGATGTGTGAAACATACAATCATAAAGTATCTGGATGGGTTTTCTTTGAGATTTTTAATACTGAGCACGTATTTCTAGGCGATTAGATTAAATGTTGCCTGAGGTGGTCTGTTTGAATCGAGTTATCATTTTAGTAAATCAACAGTCTACTGCATTCTTGTTCATGAAAAGCTCTCTAATCCCTCCTGTAATCGTCTCACGATTCTAGTATATTCTTGTCGTACGGACAGTGGTTGAACCAACATTCAGAATCAGGAAAGGGAGCCCACATTAGGCGTCCACAGAAAAATATATAAAGATCAGGGAGTATTTTGGGGCTGTGGTGGCAGATAAACCGCGGTGGGTATGATAGTTCTGAACTCGGTCGATACGGAACAATCATGGATATGTGTTCGATTGAACAAAGTATATGTGGCAAAACGAAACTTAACATGTTTGGTTTTGTATCGTTTGGCCTAACTGCATTTCTTCCGGTCTAGTTTTCATTGCCAACCCTATCATCAAGTTGTTTACATAGTGATACGAAACATGGATTGCAAAGGGTACGTCCGTTTCAAACTGGGGGTGAAGACATATAATTCAGGGAAGAACTAGTCAAACAAGTATCAATACGCTGACCACACTGATCTAGCAAGTAGATCCGATATGTGGACTTTGAGCGAACTATAGAGGACTGTTCGCAGCTGAGGCTAGCACTGGGATGAACGAGGTGGGATGCGTGCAACATGTTTGCAATCATGGGTTGTGCAAGATCATAGGCAGCTATGATGAAAATAAAATGACCTGATCAGCTGTCCATTGGACAGGTGGGTAGTGTGGCTGTGCTCTATCTACGAGTTGGATCCTCGGCCGAGTCAATGGATTCGCAGTGCTGATGTTACCCAACCAGGTGAAAACAGCTTTTCACTTCACGTTTCATTTGCTGCATACACGACGAATTCCCTCTTTGGAATTGGATCAAATCCTGCATTACTTTCATGAAACCTGTGCTACGCGGTCATCCAGACATCACTGAGAAGCACAAATTTGAACAACGAGATAGCTTGAAATGATGCTCACACAAATTGTAATGATCTTGAAATGATCTTCAGATGGCCGAAATTACGAAAGGTATAGTCTGAATATCAGAGAGCACCGATCGCTTCCCTCAACTACCAGCTACTTGTTGAAATATCAGACACTTCATGACAAAATACTTCACTTAATGAAGAGTACAGTGCCAACCAACAAACAAAAACGATCAATACATGAACGAACTTCGTCACTAGGCAAGTAAACACAATTGCATTCTCCGAGTAACTTGACCTTAGGTAGGTCATACATGATTTGCGTGAAACGGTTATCATTATTCTATCAGTCTTCTATAGGTTCTAACGAATTGGATAAAGGGGACTCAATGTTTTAGGTTATCATTCCGTTTCCTACCCACTGAAGGCAGTCACGTGTTGCAGGCCATGATCAAGTCACCTTATTGGTCATATGCTTCAAGCTTATCACTAGCACCCGACTTTCCCACGTATCTGTGTCCAATAGTGGCCCTCCTGTCCGATAATTGATTCTTCAATTGTTTATTTTCTAAAGGAAAGTAAAACAAACAAACAAAGAAGACACCTTTAATCGAGGAAGCACATGATCAAATGTCTAGCTGCTACTCTTATAGAATGAGGTATTTGTAAACATCACCCCTGTGACGTGAAAAATAAGTTGTAAACTGTTGCTTTGTAGTCACTTTACCGTGTTGTTTGAGCTTAAATTCTAGTTGTACATAATATAATTCCAATGACTAATGCAAGATTTCTTTGCTGAGGTTAGCTTCCCCTTGAAAGAGCCTGCATAGATTGCAGCCATCTTTAGCAAAGTTACCCTTTACCGAGAGCATACGTGGTTCTTATACTTGAAATAACGCGATATTTACTTGGTTTACGTCGAGCAAATCGTCTCAACAGAAGTCAACGTGCCCATTCAAATTCGTCAGTCTTATACACCCTGCCCATTTGATATTTCAACTGTTGGTACATTGATCCATGGAAGATATTCAGTTTGTTAAGTTGTGATCAATTTTCCGAGTAAATTTTGACTCAGACACTTAAATTTCCGCATGACTGCTCAGGCGTGAATAGCCAAAGTGGATGAAGTTTCCGAGACACTTTCATTGAGGTCACGTTTGACACAATAGCCCCTTCCGCTTGGGTTTGTCTGTGATGCTGGAAAACCCTTGGGAATCGGACTAAAATGAACGAACGCCAACTAGGCTGAACCGACGATGCCAGTAAATGATACTGATGCGAAATACAAACAGGACGTCTGANCGTCTGATCATGGACACCTGAAGACCACTCAGTCAACGGATCGAAATCGATCCGCACAAGATTGTGCGACAGACAGGTGAGGCCGATGAAACAAATTGCGGCTACATTGCAACAGTGTGTATGTATGTATGTGTGTGTATGCAGGTACTGAAGTTGGGTTACCGATCCGCCTGGTTCTCTCACGTAGGTGTGCCCATCACGGGATGTGTACGCGATTGTACTACGACCGATTTATCTATAGTTGTGACTGCATCACGGTATGAATGTCTCAATCGGAATTTAGGCACAGCTCCAAGGTTTAACAGAGGACGATTTCAACAAGTTCGATATCCGACTGCGAAGTGCAGCCCTCTTGGAGGGTGGGAGGGTTGGGAACCACGAAGGATGGTAAACAGACAATGCATTATCTATGAAGCGCACTTTAGGTCAATCATGAGATGATCGTTCTCATTTCCGGGATAGAAATGAATACAACGGTGAAACAAAAAAGGGTTTGTTAATGCGAATGTCGCCATTGTGCATCGCACACAACCGGTGCTACTGTACGGTACATGTGGTTACCATCGGAATAAACGGCATGGTGTTTCATTGATATTTACGCAACATATCAAGCGATTGATTGAAAAATTGCGGTTGACATTGATGATATTGTATATACTTTTGTAAATGGCAAAATGCGAAAAGCTGCATCCAAAGATAAAATTATTTGATTCTTTGGTTTCTTCCTTTTCTCCTATATAGGACCATTGTCTATAGATAGAGACCGAATGTGTGGCCGAAATATGAAATCCCTTCAAATTGCATTTCTCCTGTTTGCCGAGCTTGGCAATTTGTTTGCAAACGTTCTATCACCAGCCGAGGTTTCATCGTTAGTGCTCACGAAGTGGCAGTGTTCTGCTTGCACCAGTCCCCTGTTCACGTATACAAACAAATTGCCAAACTCGGGGAATAGACGAGATGGAATTCAGTTCAACCGAACTATGAGAACCGATTTTCATTCATTCATCTCATCACACTTTCCTTTGTTTTCACCAAACTATACCACAATTATCAATGCCGGAAATGTGTAGCATCCTGTGGACATTACCCATTTAGTTCAGTTCGATTATAAATGTTTCAATCATTCCGACTAGTCATTTCCACATACCTTCTTGGCTCAATACGTACACGATTCCGGGTGGCGTCTTCGGTGGCACTATAGCACGCGGCTACAGGGTCCAACAGCAAGCAAGTGACAATGGTTTACACCGACTGATCACCACTGGTTTTGTCACGAGTTTCCCACATCCTCATCTTCCTGATCCTCCTTCTCTTCCTCTTTCCCTCTTATTACGTTTGTATTTTACACTGTAACTTACACAATGTAGTTGTAGTTTGAACAATATAATACAGCAAGCGTTCTGATAAAACATGGAGACAAAAGCTTTTCCCATGCCGAGAATGTAGGCTCGGAGCTTCGGGAAGCGTTCTCGCTTCAGGTGATCAAAATATTATCATTCTGCTTATGGATTTATTCTGAATGTATTATTGAGCATTTGATTGTAGCAGCCAGCCTAACCGAGAGAGCGATTAAGAATAGTTCGATTTTGGTCACAAGTTACATTATCCTTTCCGGTTTTTTAGCTGTGAGGACAACGATATACCTCTGCAATAGATTGCTCATTAATCGCCTCATCACGAGCAGGCTGCAGTCAAGAGATTTGACTAGGAAAGCAGGCTTGCCAATTTGTTCATTTACATCAAAATATAAATCATCCTACAATCTATCGTCAAACAGCGTGATAGTTAATCTCTGTATTTTCTGCACCTTCTCTCTTTTTCGGTCTAGTCCTATTCTTGTAATTGCTTGAAGTGCGTCCAGGAAGCCAATTTTCTTTTTGCACGAGGAGTAAATCTTCAAATCATCTCAACTGCTCAACCTTTCAGAGACACGAACGTCAAACTATGACATATTTTAGCCATGTCCTGGGCAGATACCCCCGCCCCCCCCCGGTTCCACATTTGGACCGTATTAAGCCTTCTCGCCGATCCGTCTCAAAAATCCGCTCTTCAGTTATTACCAAATACTGCTTTTTTGTGCTGTTCGATGTGGATTTGGGAAATGGGGTGGCGATGAAGTGGACCAAGAGGCTATCCGACTGATGGTTCCTATGACACATGTGACTGATGGATTTTAACCCTAACAAATTTCAATCGATAAGAAGTGAAAAGTCAACCGATAATAGGATCGTAGTTACGATAGCTAATATCAACTTATACCATACATTAATTTGTACGGTAATGAAATTTCAAGGGTAACAGTTAAGAATGATGATACTTTTTCCGGTGTAATAAATCTATTTTGTTAATTTTTGCGTCTTTTTTATTTTACAGATTACTTCAGTGATTAGATTGTTTTGAACAAGTGGTCTGTGAGCAATTTAAAGCTGCCAAAGGGAATACAGAAAATGGTTAAACAGAGAGAGAGACGCTGGTGTGGCTTAAACACCAGTCTCCAGGCTGCTATTTTGTTGACTTAGTCGCTTGAAATCTCACACATTTCCTATCCGTATGATCTCATTATACTCATTGTACTCGTCTAAACTATGCCCTTTGTCTGATAAGCAACTTTCAGCAGCGCAGAACCGATGGCAAACTATGTTATTGTTAGGTGGTCGGAGCGCAAACTCTGCCTCTTACGCATTAAGTCTTAGACTAACTAGCTTTTTCTTTACAACAGGATTTGAACTACTTACTGCGGCAGCGTCAAGGGGAATGTATCAGGCTAACATTTCATGTGCGCATCTTTTGCGATAACCAATAAATGAATTCTTTTTGTCCCCGTGGGGAATGTCTTCCAAGACAGATCGATACGTGTCTGGCGAGTAAGCCACTTCAAACTCAGCCATATGTTAACTCACATGATCGGATGCTACAGTGGTCTACCGAGTCTCAGTGAGTCTAGAGGGAAAACAAATATGCTCATTAAAAAGACCGACTCTGTGCTATTTTAAAAATCTCGCGCGCAAAAACGTGTGCTTCTCATTGCTCATGCTACACAACTATGCAGTTCAACACCTGGAGAAAAAATGTAAGGGCCACTGTTTATTTAGAACGCGGTTAAATTTGCATTGTGTCTAGATAGTTCAGATTGTGCTTGATTTCGAGTGGCGGTAATGAGGAAAGCGGGATTGTGGTGGAGTGGGGTGTGTGTTATACAAACCACTATCAAAGTAACACAAATGGGTATCAATACAATTTGCATACCACCTAAGTGTGATCAGTAAACTCTTGTTCTGGTTAGCGTTTTTGTAGTGTGCTGAAAATTTCAAACAATATAAACTAAATAATGACTTAAAATCAAAGGAATCCTTCTATGCTGAGTCTACGAGGGACCGAAATCGGCTGATATCTAAGGTATTGTCTTACCTTAGTGTCACTGGCTTTCAGCACATTGTTCCATGAAATTGGCTTCTATCGCTGACTAACTTGGAATGTAGCGTCTTCGCTTATTGCATTTCAGGTGGGTCAGAATACACAATATATGACGTGGCCAAAATCACTGCCGTAGTTCGCTACTGCGGTTCATCCAAATTGCAATTAGATCAGTGTATAAATTTTTACCAACGCTAGTCACTGTCGCACTCCCATACGGATATCGGTGGAACTTCGTTATGCATGCATAACACACAATTTTCGATGATCAACAGGAAGTGAGCAAAGAGTATTTATCCGCCTACGGTGAATAGTTATACTATTTGTGACATTATATAATTAGGGTTTACAAAAGTTATGCATTTTGGCCAAGCAATGCGGGATTATAAGTCATAAAACACAGTTTCCCGACGTTTAAGGAACAGCATGTGATGAGTTACATATCGGACACATTTTAGCACGTTTCGATAAAGGTAACTATGCGTGCCGGTTTATTCAATGATATTTCAGTTACCTTGATTATCAGGAAATCAAAACACATTGTGAGGTTCCAACTAAAACAAACCCAAAGTTTCCTTCCTGAAAGAATTATTTGAATTCTGCAAGTATTTGGCAAATAAATAAATAATTGTCAAACGATTCAGCATAATTCCTTCAGGATTGTTGCACCAAATTGCACATATATTGAAATATCGTTTATGAATTTGTTCCATACCGAACAACTGCCAGTGAATCAGGAACGGCTAATGAGCACTATGTACGATCTAACCTAAGCCGTTCTATCACGTTTGACGAAGAAAATGGTTGAATCTTTCTCACTTTCTGGACATGAAGAGATGTCAGTGATTGAATACGCATTAAAGTGAAATGATTATCTTTATTAAAAAAACGGAATAAATAAGCCTTGAGACCGCACCAGTCCCCCGGGAAATCAGTCATCGTTATAGTCTAATCATCTCATCTTCATGTTTTTTCTCATTCGCGACCTCATATGTATTTTCATGGACTGATGTACCGTATACTTCTCACCTTTGATAAAGTCAACTGAGGCTTTCACCGGCGTTTTTTTTTGTTACGTTGGTCATCTCTATCTACGCTTTTCGTTCCTTTCCCTTGACCCGTTCTACCACCGCCACACCACCACCACGTTAATTTCCCTTGTTTTTGAAGCCGAGGAATATTTCGAGGGCTTTGAGCTGTGAAACATTGTATGTGGCCCACTTCTTTTGATAAAATTACAACTGGTAGATCGTTTTTATTCACTGTAAAGCCAGTCCAACTACTGAACTTTATGCTTTATTGTGTACCGCAGGTTCGGGAGTTGAAAAGATTGGTTAGCTCCTTTTAGGGTATGGTATAAAAATGTTCCCTAATTTCGAAACTCTGCAATTCTACCGCTTTATTCTGATTAGTCGATGCAATATCACATTTCGACGTCCCGACTAAGTTCCCAATAGCATTGTTTTGTGATCTGGTGCAGTTAGTAGATGAAGGCAATCAGTACGGTTGAGCCATGTCTTCACATCTGCCTGACAGAAGCGCGGTCCACTATCGCCGGAATATTTTGGAGGCCCTATCCACTAAAGCAGCTGCTCGTTTCACGAATGATGTCGAATGATCACTGCTCCAGAATACATCTGAATAATTCGAGTAGGAACCAGTCAATACTGGTACATTATATTGACGAAGAAATAATCAGAGGAAGTCAGTATGCCCTCACCATTGTGGCATGTGACTTTGCGGCTAGGGAAAATCCAGTATTTTCAGTTTCACAACACCTGACCACGGAAGCCTGTCAAAATTAGACATTTCACTTATGAAAAGAGAGCACTACAACACATAAGCACGAACTGCATGTCCACTCGGTTGTTTCCAGCCTCTTTAACGATAATGGATTTGGTTCTCCGTATGTTTTCCTTGAGTGCAGTCTACGGTTAATTGTTCCGTAGCAATTGCCTTTGTTCGCCTTGAAATGATTAGGGAAACCGGTACATTCACAATGCTTCCAGTTTCTGCCGCAACTACAAATCAATATCTATTGTCATTTCGTGTAGTTTGTACGGTTAAATAAAGCAATGTATGTTCAACGAGCCGAGCGGCATATGGTCCTACCTCATTGATAATCGATAGCCAAGAAGTCTTTTTAGTTGGATACGTTTGTGATAATCACTTATATTTTATTCGAAACTTACCGGTGCATCTACTGCAAGAAGCAGGACTGAGGTAAAGACTTACATTGACCAGAATAAGCACCTGCATGAGCTATCAGGGGACGATTATGGCACCACAGCATTCATAATCACAATTTTTCCGGCAGAATTCGCGAATTCGAGGACCTAACTTTCCACTTAATCACAAAACTTGCATCACATTTAACAGGAAATAAAACCAGAAAGCGATGCTTTCAGAGTACAAATGTTGATACATGTATATTGTAAATGCCACAACGCTGTTACTTTTCAAAGAGGCATTTAAGATTAAATTTAACGGTTGAATTTTTAGTCCGGAAACGATATATCCTTCAATGCAGTGAATTGCTTGAATGCATTACACAGATAATTTGCAAATTGAACAGTAAATATTCCTTTGGGCATAGTTGAAAATAGTTTTAAAGTTGTCAGGTATCTTCAGTAGTGCGTGTCCATCGACCTACCCGAGAATCAAAACTAAGACCTCACAGGCGATGGGGAAAAAGCATCACCCAGGAGGATTCGTGTAAACCACAAATCCACTTCCTGATCAAATCATCTCGTTCACTTATCAATATTTAAAATAAAAAACATCAAAAAATTATTTATTTTTTCTCCCTCTATTTGTGCTAATGTGCTTATAAAATTCCCGAACCATGGGATACTTCAACAGATGCCTGAAATCTGTAATATAACCATAATGTTGCCGTATTTTTCATTCACAAATTAAGTATGAAATTTCATTTCAGAACGTGGATTAGTTGTCCACGTTGTTCACGTTTAGAGAAATTCCAAAGCTTTTCGTAAACAGTGGCGCAGCATTCAACTGTTCGACCGCACCCGTCAATAATATCAAACCACCACGAGCAGTTTCGTTTGTCTGAGCTGCAGCTGCTCAGACTTACATTAGCTTATTATCATGTAGAATGTTGTTGTGGTGGGATCAGGCAGTCCGATCAAGTAATGAAAAGTGGTGTTTATATGTTGGTATCGTTCTTTCATTTTTGAAGTTACATACTTATCATGCCACCACTCTTCTTCAGTGAAAATGTTCACAGTTCACTAGAAACGGTACCATCATGTGTATTGTTGTTTCTACTTTACACAACAAATAGTTCTTTTTTAATAAATAGACCTGGACAGATGAAACGATTGAGCGTTCTTTATTGCCAACACAAACACAGAGTTGAAATGGATTATGTAAACAGTGGTTTCGTTTGGCTTGGTTAAATGATAGGTGCTCATTATCACATCCACATGATTCACTGAGATATGAATATATGGAAACAATCGAAATCATTGCATTGGTTGATTTTTCGTAAAGTTGTGATGGATAGGTAAAGAGGGCCGATCAGTCAAATGAGCACTATAGGGTAAAACGAGACGTCTTATGAGACTGGAACTTGAGAAAAGTTAGAAAAGTGCTTGTGTTGTGAAGTGTGCAAAAACAGACAACTAAAAAGTGGCTATAACTCTAGCAATCAGTTTATTGATTGGTCGTGAGTTGAATTACGTGAACAATAGCGCGTTGATTTGCAAGCCACCAGACAGAATGGTATGTTCTTTTTTCACAAAAGCACCCCAGTGGGATGATCTGTGCCCCGCTATATCCTGAGGTTATCAAGTCGGCTTTCTGTAAGCCAATAGATATTATATGCTTGGGCTAAATTACCATTAAGTTAAACTAAATTCGGTTTTTCACAGGCACCGGGTACTGTTGATGATGTTGAGTGTGGGTTTCACTCCCTGGGAGATCGTTTATTCCTCACTGTTTGTATGTATTTAAATGCGATAGAAATGGTTGTGATAACCGACAAAGAGCACTGGATAGCTGTTTCTTACTGTTTGGGACTCATCAGCATTGCGTACATTTTTTGTCCCTGTCAGGACTCGAACCGCGATTCTTCGGCCTGGGACTTCCGACCCTTACCCTTGAGCTACACGGTCGACGGTTACTACCTTGTGCGAATGGCTCGGTCAATTTAGCTGATGAATGTTTGGATGAGCACAATCGGTTTTTCACAGGCACCGGGAACTGAAGTCCCAGCCCGAAGAATCGCGATTCGAGTCCTGACAGGGACACAAAATGTATGCAATGCTGACGGGTCTCAAACAGGACGAAACAGCTGTCCAGTGCTCTTTGTCGGTTATCACAAACATTTCCATCGCTCTTAAAGGACCTATGTTTCTTCAAAATAGTCCATTAGGACAGAGCACTGACTCAAAGCATAGTTCGGTTATTTTGATAAACAAACCATATCTCATCCGTACCAAAGAAAGAGATGTGCAAGAACATGAGAAAAAGATTTGTCTCAGTGAGGAAATCATGAATAATAGTGCTAATTCTATTTAAATAATTTTAGTCCACATTTCTTTTATCAATAGCGCAGACTGATTACCGATTAGGAATGTCCGATTTGTGATCACATCAGAAAAAATGTGGGGCTGTAGTAGCAACATTGTTTGTATTGACCAAATAAATATGATAAAAGTCAATCCAATAATGAGTGGCTTGAAGTTGACAAACAGTTTTGCGCTTACTTTTATGTGAAAAATAACTGTTCAACTTCCTGTGAATTCACGCTCGATCTGCAGCAGGATTTTTAGCACGGGATTGTCTCAGTTCCATCCATCTTCTACGACTTCCTCTCCAACTTAAAATAAAGTAGTTGAGTGGATAGAGCTTTGCCTGTCTCAGTTTCAGATCAGGAGGTAATCACTGTTTTGGTGCTCAGCACTGCACGTGATATTCGAAGGAGTTTGCCGCCTGTTTGTCGGATGATCAGCCCACTCACTGGATTGTGACGTGGATAAACGAAATAAACCTCTACAGATCTGTGCTGTTTGTACGCATGCAGACCGGTTGCTTTGATGCGTCATCCACGTTGTTCATGCCTGTGATTGGCTAAGCACTTGCTACATTGTGAGGTTTGAACGCTCCCTGTTAATAAATTAAAAAAACACCATTTGTATATTTCACATTACAAAACAATCGGTCTATCAAATGTCCCATACTGCTGAGGTATTNAGTACGCCCAGCGTAAGTTGTTCAGGGTTTAATGTTAGTCTTACTAGCACTAGTTACCATTTCATATACCTTGACAACAAAGCCATCACGATTTTCCAATTCAAGTTAGACGTAGCGATCGGGACAAGATGTGTGTTTTGAAATTGTACAACCAGGTACCACCCTTCCATTATTATTATTATTATTATTATTATTATTATTATTATTAGTGATGGGAAAGAGGGAGGGAAACATCACGGAACCAGGTGTGAGGTAAATGATGCGAAGTTCTCAAGGTTTGTGAAACAGGAGTGATTTATCCACAATAGAGATTGAAAACCAAGGGAATGCTTGTGAGGAAAGCATTAGGCAAAGGAGAGATTTATGATGACCAACAAAAAGCACTGAACAGCTGTTTCGTATCATGTTATATAAACGCATTCAACTAGTGGCGACTTAACGAGCTCCCAAATAGTGAAACCCACATCCGGAACCATCAATAGTGCCTGACAAATTTGAACAATCAAGTTGATCATTCCAAGTTTACTACTGTTAAAGCAGTAAGCTGTCCAAACCTTTCAGGGTTGGACGCTGCATGCGGAGCGACAGGGGTCGTCGATATATTTATTCGTTAGGTTGGAACAAAGTAAAACAGTTATGAAGTCAAATAATCTAAGTGACGGTGCGTGGAGCCCAACGGGTTTGAAAACATGCTCAGACATGCGACACGTCTGTGCTACGGTGACAAAATGTGTGAGCGTGCGTTTGTACGTGCGCGTGCCCACGCAAGCATGCACTAGAGTGAGTGCATGTGTTGGCATCATGAATACCATTTTGCACGTCAGTTTTTTTACCTGCGAATCAACTAACTAACTAACTTATACCAAAAAAGCAGGTTCATCAAGTGGAAAGTGTTGTCACTGTTTGAATGAATCAAACATTTGATCATACTGATAAGTCGATGTTCTTTTTCACATAAGAAGATCATTCGACGGGGAATTTTTTCCGACACCTCATCATATAGTAGGCCGAAGAAGGAGTAAACCGTTAAGGGCTTGCAAGTCACCGGTGGCAAACCGACAGCCCTAATATTTTAAGTTGGGTTATTAATGTCTGGTGTGATATGAAGGTAAAAAATAGCAATACTTGACTATCATCGAAGTTTCTCCACGGCGGCACAAATCAACCCGCGAATCTATTGGTCCGGAGATAGTCATTGGCTTAGGTATCCCACTACTACTACTACTACTACTACTACCACTACCATCACCACCACCCAGATCAGCGCCAGCGAACGAGACCATATTTGACTGAAAAACAAACGATTTTTTTCAAAACAAATCTGTAATTATCAGACGTAGATGGTTGGAAATTGAATAACATCAGTTGTCTGAATGTTGCAACTTGTGTTTCGTATGTTCAGCGGCAATCAATCGCGTAAAAATATCGACATCGTTGTACATTTTCTGAGCGCAACCGACCAATCTGAGGTCGGCGCCAAGTATTGAAAGATTATGGTGCACAATTCTCGCGTTCTTGCATGCACACACACACACACATTCACACAGATGAACCCAAACAAATGACTGTGCCATCAACGACCTTAGTTGTGTGTTCAATCTGATTGAACGCATCAAAAACAACGCTTAAATTGGCGCCTCACAATGATGTAATCCGCCGGGACCTACATACTTCGGCACCGTCCTTAGCTGTGTGTACAACGAGCACATCAACGGTTAGTAGTTATAGTTCAACCAAGTCTGTATGAAGCCAAACTAAAACGGGATATATTTTTGCAAACACAGTGATGCAAAGCGATTCAGATTGAATATACCAGATTTCTGTATTAGTACAAGATTAAGGTTTTGGCGAATCTTGAAGTTTGCAAATTACATCATAATTCGCAACATGGTCTCGTTTGTTTTCCCTACGCTGAGATCCGGGGTATTAAGCAACATTTCAAGCCGTTTGGCAAGTCTAGTATGAATTGAATTGAATTGAGTAAGGGCCTTATTTCCTCATGAATAGATAAAGCTGTGTTAAAAAAGAATTGCCGCTTATCAGGGAGGTGGG